>VOQJ01022938.1:64182-80231 GCA_015052665.1 Apistogramma diplotaenia | reverse complement strand
TATTTGCTTTTTAATTTTTCTAGGCTGCTTCCCCCAAGTTTTCCTTTGGGGCTAAACCCTGGCCCCCTGCCCCCCCCCCCCCCCAAAGTCAAAAGAACAACCTGACCTTGAACTAATTAAGCGGTCAATTACACGCCTGTTGATCACTTTTAATTTCTTAATAATTACATTAAGTGTGTGGGAAAAGAGTTCGTTTTCTTGTCCACCTACTCCTCCTTCATCCTCCTCTTTCTCTGACTCCCTTCCTCCTACTTCATGTGCAAGCCTACAAGGTTTTTGATACTCATTTATTTTGTGTCATTGTTCACACCTCAAAAACTGTTTTCATTCAGGGCCACTGACTGTTCAGTAAGCTTAAACCTCCTTCTCTGCCCCCCTTACATCTTCCCCGTGCCTTTATGTATTAATCAAATCCAACATGTTCCTCGATGTATTTGTAGGCATACCGCTCTATTAAAATATCTCTATCTACAATCTCCATGGATTTCCAGTCTTGCCGGCAGAAACCAGTGTAGCCATGAAGCACGGGGGCCTCGTGCTTGTGCGTGCACGTCTTCGGATGCTTCTTGTAGGCAAGCTCAGGCTGGGATTTTCCAGTGCCACCCCCGTCAGTGGGAAGCCCTATATGGGGACATGTCAGCGCCTTGTTTGCTTGTTGTGCTGATGAAGCTGGGGGTGGGGCGAGTGGGCAGCCTTGTTCTGGTTCCAGGATTCCCTTCAAATGAGTCAGCCAGCCCCCACTCAAACCGACTGTTACCTTGGGAACTCAAGCTTGGGCTTCCCTCAACAGTACTAAAGTACATACTCATCAGCACCCATACTTGCTAACACACACGCAGTAGGTGTAAGGGAAGCAGCACCCAGGTTGGATAAAATTAGCTTATTAAAGCTCTCTTTGGCCGGTATTCTGTGCTGTTGGGCCCAATCTGCTCTTTGAGTTTGAGCCCAGCACGGCCACTTTGTAATGTATGCAGATTAGACTGAATAGACGAGCGTGATAATGAGTTTGGGTGGCTAGTTTCTTAAGTCAGTGATTTGAGTAATAGCATCTCACCCTACTAATGAGCATTACCAAAAGAGTGTAGGTTTAGTATGTCACAATGTGTCAAGTGATGTCAGTGGTGGCTGGAGTTCACTTAATAACTGGACTGTTTATGTTTCAATCTTAGGTTCATTACCAAAGCCCAATGAGTTTCTTTACTGAAGCTATTAGTCCAGCAGGCTATTGTTAAGTGGGTTAATTTGTGAATGCACTGAAGCAGATCAAGGGTGACTCCCCCACTGGCTTTCACCCCCTCCAGAGGCCAACCCACCCTCCTCAGCTAATCACCATTAGATTTTTCTACCAACCATCCAGCCCAGAATCCAGCTCGTTAGGCTCAAAACACAGAAGCCCAGAAACCATTTAAAAATGCTTTGATTCAATATTTTTAAGGCAAATACAGCTCTTTATGATTACATACATATCTTGATAATTTAGTTTTGTTAAATTGCTAATAAAATATTGTTTACATGTAACATTTTAATTTATATGGTACAATTTACCACTCGCGCATTTTCCTTATTTTGAAGGTGCACTGACCTGCTTCCCTAACTGTGAGATGAGCTTAGTGCTATAACAGTGAAGTGATGGCTGGTGATGGTGAACTAGTACCAGCTCAGTCAGTAATTAAAGGTCCCTCAACATAAAACAGAAGTTAATAGCAGCTTTCGGGTCATGCAGTGCTGTACTTTGCCAAATCCTGTTTGTGGGCCATCAATATGAAAGCATCTAGTCCTAGTTAATAGTGCTGTACAAGATGAAAACAGATGAAACCATCCGTTAGCTTTGAAGCTATTCGTCAGCGTCAGTTATTTCATTTTGTATTGTAATCAAAATTATGAAGCAAAAGGTAACTCAGTGAAGTCACTTATCTTCCAGCTAACTCTGCAGATAGTCAGTCATGGCTGAAGCACAGTAACCAGTAAAAAAAAAAAGTGTTTCCCACTTTCCACCAGCAAGTTAAAGTTGTTTACCTGAGCTGCTAATGAATCGATGCTGTCCATGTGACAAACACAGTGCACTCACTAGGGCTTATTAAAGTAACAGCACCCTGCTGGTTTTCCAGTGGAAAACTATGAAAAGTTCACTGTGCATTATTAGTAACATAATAACGCCCCAGTACAGCTGAAAACGTGTAAAAATAAGACAGCATAGGTGGTATATGTTCTCCAGCTTCTGGGTGGTAGAAAGGTGGTTCCTCATGATGGCCACAGGGTCAGAGGTGTTGGTGTTAACTCATAATGGCTAGTTGACTT
The DNA here is from genome assembly GCA_015052665.1 of Apistogramma diplotaenia. Taxonomy (NCBI): domain Eukaryota; kingdom Metazoa; phylum Chordata; class Actinopteri; order Cichliformes; family Cichlidae; genus Apistogramma; species Apistogramma diplotaenia. The sequence continues at coordinate 77,933 of VOQJ01022938.1, read as the reverse complement.
GTGTTAAACCCAACAGAAGTTAACTAACACTTCTGAGGTCTTTGAGGTCCACCTGGCAAAACAAGGCTGAAGTTGAGAGTCTTAGGAGGCACGCCACCCAACCCTTAATTATCTTTAAGGTGCCCTTGAATTGAGGGATCCTTAACAAGCAGTAATGAAATCTTGTGCCATCATCTGAAGTTGCACCCACTCTGCTGGAAATACTCTGTGTGGTTTAGGCAAAGGAGCTACCTGGATAGAGCGTGCAGGCAACAGAAAACATGATTCCCACTCTCTAGTGGTGAGTGCACTAGACTACTAGCTGCTGTCAGGTAAGATCCGGAAAATTTCAGGGATGCAGTGCATGTGTGATAACAGCTTAGTGATCTGTGTCTCCGGTGGACTAAATGGCAGGAGTAAAGTAGCAGGCGTTAACAGATGAATCCGTAAAATTTCTTTGACCAACACCTGTCGTCTATCAGGCAACCAGTTTCACAGCAGCACGTGAACTTCTTCAGGAGCTCAGCAGTCACTCCGTCAAACTGATTAGGAAGAACAGCACAGTCACAGCACATGGGTGAGATGTGTTGAGGTTAGACTGCTGAATCCTGAGTGGTACCCCAGACTGTAACTCATACTGGCCTTTAATTGTCTAAAGTTAATTTGACCTGGTCAGCCATAATCCAGAAGGCATGGCTGTAGAATATTTGGTTGGCACCATGGTCCTAAAACTGAAGTAAAGCAGTAGTGTACTGCACGTGCTCCTTATTTCAGTTTAAAGTTTCATATGGGTCCTGGACAGGTTTGGCAAGGATAGCTCAACCCATCTGAGTTGAAGTAACAACCTTTAGAAAACTGGCAACTTTTTCCGCAGTGCTGACAAACTGTTGGCTGGCTGTCAGTTTCTGCCAGGCTTTGGATCCCAGTATTGATCACATCTGAGCTTTTATGCAGTACTGTGACACTAGATGGTGTCGCAATTGGTGGCAAAAGTTAGTAGCTGAAAGATTATTTCCACATTCTCTTTGAGGATCAGGTGATCAAACGGTATCATGAACAGAACTGTTAATGTGTTGTAATCATCTAGTATCACTGCTCAAGGCAAAAGTTAAAAGGGCATAAGTGAAAATACCAGAGATACCGGAGAAACCCTGTGGTGTTGAGCAAGAGACACAGTACAAGTTTGAACTTGCACATTTAGGGGACATTTACCCAACTGATGTGATTGTTGCTGATAAAGACAACAACTTGCATGGGAGGTCTCTGACTGCGTCACTGCTCAAATTGTCCCTGTGTATTTTGGGATATAATACAAAAGGTTAAAAAAAATGAATCCATATTCTTATGTACTCTATAATTTTCTTAATATTTTGACAAAATGCTGCATACTTTGTTACTAAAGTGAGACTCATTTTGAATATAAACTGTATGCGTTTTCCCTGTCTCTGGATTACATGTTCCGTAGTTGAGCAGTGATGCGATTTTCTTTACTTAACCTGTAAACCGAAAGGTTCCTTGTGAGGCACAGACTTTTAATTCACAATAACCCTGCAAATGAATGGGCTGATTACTGAGGCGAAGATGAGGAGGTAGTCATAAGCACTTGGCTTGAGTGGAATCGGCAAGGGGGGAGGAGGGGAGGGGTGGCTGTGGCAGTACAAGTCCAGCCTCAGAAATAGAGCTGTGAACACCATCTGTCATGCTCTCTCTCCCCGTCTGTTAGCCTGACTGCAAGTAAAAGGGAGAATGTTGCTCTCAGAACTGCATTAGAAGGACGTGGGTGCTGATTGTCGTAGGTGTGGGTTTACAGGGTGTGCAAGGGAGGGGGACGTGGTGGATCTACAAGGAGGTGCATGAGTAACTCTTGCTGACAAAGGGAAGCACTCACCCACATAGAGAAGGAGAAGGGTTGTTGGGCAAGTGGGTATTCCTGCTGAAACCGCACCCCTACACCCACCTACCACCCTTTTGTGGACTCCTACCTACTGGCTCGTGTCAGAGGATTCCTAGCGGAAGTTATGTAGACGCATTATACAAACACAAAGATCCCTAAGATCGAGAGAAGTTAGAAATTCATATATACCATTAAGCTTACTTTCATAAAGTGAGAGATTTCACCTTCATGACACCTGCAGTTGTTTATAGACATTTTCAGACAACCTGGAAATGCTTAAGGGTCCCATCTACCATTGTTTTTAAGAATTTTATGGTGGTAATGATACTATATCAACTCTGAACCAATTCTGATTCATTTTGTGGATTGTGAAAAATTCGCTGGTTGGTGGTGAGAGTGTCAGGCTATTACGTGACCCACAGAAAAAGCTCTGCTGCATAGCTTTTTCTAGATTATCAGAATTATTCATTGCTCATATTGTGTAGGTTGTTTGGGATCCTTTCTGCCTTTGTTTGAGTCAGAGTGTGAAATAGTCAGTAAAACATGAAAGCAAGCCATGCCACGATGAATGTAACACCACAGCTGGGCGCACATAAGTTAGACGTGGTGTCTTAAGACATGACTGGCTCCTGCATTTAACGAGCAGACGAGCGAGAAAACAAATCTTTGGTGAGTGTTGTTTCTTTAACATCTTTAAGAACTCTGGTTTATAACTTAATTTATTTTTTTATTTATTTATTTTTTTTGCTCGGCTGTTTTGTAGAAAAAAATCGAGGTATTGTCAAAGCCTGTAACGGCACTTTGACCCCCACCTTTGCCCCTTCCCCCGTGTTACGAATCCAAAACAGCCGAGCATTGGCACCCGCTCAGCGGTGCTCCGGTTCATATTTGTTAAACTATATGATGAATATAAATTTTCATATTTGTATGTACAGTGCCATTTGCCTCACCATTTGGCTCAGAGGTCAGGGTCAGCCTTACAACAGCTTGCAGCGACTGTCTTTTCAAAGGCAAGTTCCAAGGGCACGAGTCTTGAGCTCAGGCCTTTCATTTCAAAGGGGGTTCCCACTCTTCACTGTCACCTTATTGTCACAGTCATATCAGTAACCAAAAATATTTAGCTTAAATTAACATTTCCCTTGTCATAGTTGCAACAAGTTGTAAATCTCTTTGTTTCTGTTACTTTAAACAAGTATATAATTGTTGATGTTTTTGGATTTACATCTATATGATAAGAGTGAAAAAAAGAACAATGCAAATACCAAATCTGCCCCATTTACTGTAGGTGTCATCCTCAATCCCACTGCTCTTCTTTGCTTCCTGTTTTGAGTGTAAACCAGGAGTAAAGCTCCAGTTAGTTCTAATGTCTCCACTTGATAGATCTAAACAGCCTCTTGCTTCAGCATAAATCATATTGACACTTTCAGTTTTTATCTCTGTCAGTTGCTGGTGTTCCCACATTGCTCAGTGTGTGATTCACTATCACAGCTAGAATGGGTATTCCCAACATAAGCATTGCTGATAATGTCTCTGAAATAACTCGAATCTTCGAGCAAAGTGAATCATCTCGATCCAGGTAATTTGTGAAATGCTTTGTTCATTTTGTTATATTTTATAAAAAGAAGAACTTAATTTGTTCGTAAGTGCTAAAGTAACTTTACTTTCTGGCAGGAATTTATAACATTTGCCTTTACAGTGATGTGTAGTACTCTGATTAATACTTCAGCTTTTCATACAACTGCTTTTAGTTATTGAATTCTTCTGTGTTTTTTAATTGTAGAACTGTAGATGATCCTGACAGCATTTTATTAGGTATACCTTGCTAGTAACAGGTTTGACCCCCCCTTTGCCTTCAGAACTGCCTTAATTTTTTTGTGGCATAGATTCAAGGTGGTGGAAACATTCCTCACAAATGTCTATATTGAGATGATAGCATCATCATTTATGAAATGTTGTATTAACCTGCTAGAAGTAGCTATCAGAAGGACACTGTGATCATAAAGATTATTATGCTCAGTTCGTACCAAGGGACTCAGAGTCATCACACCATCACACCACCGGCCTGAACCACTTAGATAGGCCTGATGGATCCATGCGATTGTGTTTATGCCAAATTGTGACCCTACCATCCGAATGTCGCAGCAGAAATCGAGACTTAGACCGGACAGTGTTTTTCCAGTGTTCCGATTTTGGACAACAGAAGATTTAGGCAGCACAAATTGTAGCTTCAATTTCCTGTTCTGGCAGAAGCTGGCAGGAGTAGCACCCATTGTTGTTTTCTCCTGCTGCAGCCCATCTGCTTCAAGGTTTGACATGAGATGGTCTTCTGCATATTTTGGTTTTAACTACTGGATATTTTAGTTACTGTTGCCTGCCTATTATCTTGAAGCAGTCTGCCCATTCTCCTCTGACCTCTGGCATCAACAAGGCATTTTCACCCAGAGTACTGCTGCTCACTGGGTATTTTCTCCTTTAGACCATTCTCTGTAAACCGCAGAGGTTCTGTGGGAAAATCCCAGTAGATCAGCAGTTTCTGGAAAAACTCACACCAGTCCGTCTGGCACCAACAACCACACCATTTTTAAAAATTCTGATGCTCAGTTGGAACTTCAGCAAAGCAACTTGACCATGTCATTGACCGATGAGGTATTTACTTTAATGAGAAGCTAAATGGTTATACCTAATAAGGAGACCAAGATGATTGTTTAATGCACAGTACTATGGATATATGTGAAACTTTAATACCTGTCAAATAAATATTGTTCATGAGGAAAAACCATATAACCATGTTGTTTCTGGTACAAATACTATATAAGTATGCATGCAAAACAATCCATACTGCATATTGGCCAGAAAGTTGGGTGGCATCTTTGTTTATAGAAGAATCTCATGAACATAGACTTTTAAAAATGTAAAGGAGAAAATACTTAGCGAGAAACAGTGATAGTGTTAGTCCTGCATAGAAAATGAAGCCATTTCTAGCTTCTTTCAACTTTCAGCTGCTGAAATAGCTCAACAGTTAAACCACTGACATATTAGCTGTGAGCACTCCATTAGGCTTTTTTTTTATAAAGATATTCATTTTAATGTTATGCTGGCTTTCAACATAGTGCTTCAAACTGAACTAATTTCTTACATAAACACCTAATAAAAGAGCATCTATGTATGTGTTTGTTTTTAATAAATAAGCTGCATTTTTCACATTTGCTTTATGATTGAGTATATAGGAAATAGCTGAAAACAACTGTTTTCTCTGACATCTGCATTATGCAATGTTTCTTTTATCTTCAGCTTGAGGTCAAAAAAACAATCCAAAAATACAACTGCTGGTGAACATAGATTTTGTACAGCAAACGCATTGCACTGTTTATTCCCTGGGTATGTGTTTGAGGAAACAGAAAGAAGAGAAAGAAAGAGGTATGTAGTGGTAATACACAATTTATGTGTATATGTTAAAATGGAAATTTAAGGAAAGGTCATCATCAAAACACACAACAGCCTATTTAAAAAAAATCTTTACTTGTATATCTGTTGTACTTCATCACATCCATCAAGTCACTTCAGTTATTTTATATTAGTTACTCTTAAGCTTTTTCTGCACATGCACTGCAGCCTATAACCTTTATAGGTATTATGTGATGCACAGCTGGAAGGGACAATAAATGTTCTTTAACCTGCTAGATCCCAGTAGTACAAAATCTGCCTGGTGCCTGTAATGGTAACAGTGCAGGTAACAGCCTGTGAGTTCACAGTTAGTAAGTAGGAATTATATGCCCTGGTAGTTTTATTCACACAGCTCCCTCTTCTAAATGAACCGGAGCATTTCAAGTAGTAAGACCACCGCTGAGACAGACTATCTCCTGCTGCATGCTACTGTTAGAAAGGGCAACTTCAAACGACCCAAGTCTCTTCAGAGTTCAGGTGTGAAAAAAAGGCTTCAAGTCTCAGTGTATCATCCTATCTTAGGGTATCTTGGTCAGTAAAGTACTGTTATGCTTCTTTGCATTACAGAAAGATTTGCTTGGCTTTTGGGGAAAGGTGGGGGGGGGGTGTTAATTAAATGATGTGCTGCAAGAACGAAATGCTACACATGCCCATACTTTAAAATGGGGGTTTCTTGATAAACATTATTAACACAGAACGTCGCTGTCAGTCATTCAGCGATGCTAACATTTAACGCTTTCTGTCACACCCCACAATAAAGTCCCTGAGGGACGCTGCCCACCATGTGACAATGTTCCTAAGGTTACTGTGAGTAAGTCCGTCACTCCCCAGTGAACATGAGGATCAGCGACCCCAACACTGCCCTGCCCTGCCACAGCTGCCAGCTCTGCTCTGCACAGAGAAATCATTCTCACCCATAAACTACCTTTGTGATTCTTGATTTCTTTTGAATAATAATATATGTGATTGTGTGTTACATCTACATGTTATTGACTTATCTTTTATTATTTGGTTAAATTTCAATATTTTATTCATTTGCTGTTGTTTATACTCTATGTATTATAATGAAATTAAAAGGGCACAGGGTGCCTGGGAGGATGAGTGAGAACTGAGCATTAAGATGTGGGAAAATGTTGCACGTTCAAATGTTGACTACCTGTTGCTATGGCAATGGGTTTGGATCCTGCAGGCTGCAGGACGCTTGCTATTTCTAAATAAAGCTTTATTTTTTCTCTCACTGATCGGATGAAGATGCTCACAGTTGAAACTAATCTTCTGAATTTGATCGGTCTGTGTAAACACTCCTGGGCTTGTTATTATTCCTAAACAGAAGTTACAGGATTGTAGATGAGAACATACGCACAGTACAGGATGGATGCCACAAAACTGCTAAGATCCTTTCTGAAAATAGTAAAATGCTATTTGAAACCGATAGTAATATGCTAAAGTTGTTAGAGTACCTCAGTCATTCTGACATAGACCTACACACTCTGTGCTTATAACAGTAGTTTTAGCATTTTAATTGGCATTAAGAACCATTATCATCCTCAAAGTACATTTCATCTACTGCCAGGTGACAGATGCAGTGTGTAAGAAAAAAAAAGTCAAACTGTGGTTGGGTCACTTTAATAGTCCCCTATCCCACGTATGACCAAAGAGCAAACTAAAACTCTTCATTTCCTTGTCAAGAAACCTGGAACGGTATTCAAAGCATTTATTAGGGTACTGAAAAAGATGTATTCCCTTCAAAAAAAAAAAATCTTCATAATCTGGATGTATGATCCCCAAGATGAGAAAATAAACTGTTTCTGTTTTATGTTCTTGTGTTGTGATCCGGTATAATCATTTGCCTTGCTGGCCTACTACAGTCTTTATTCTGTACGGTTATGTTTTATTATTGAATTGTAACTTAAATTTCAAAGGTGAGATTGGAAAAAGAAGCTTTGTCCCTCATGTCTTTTGTCCTTGCTTGCTGTTTCTTAAAGCAGAACCCGTGTCAGCCTGTAGGGGGAGCCTGTGTGTGGCTCAAAAAAAAAAAAAGAGGACAGAAATACAGTAGGTGCTGAGACCACATACTCCATGTCTGTGATGGGGACTTCCACGCTTACCTCAAGTGGGTTTTGGGCCATTTCACAGACAGCATATTTAGTCCTTTTCCACCCACTCAAGGATGCAGCCGTCTTGCAGTAAATAGCCAAGTATATTAAACAAACGTGCCTGTGTGCAATTTGCAGTGTGAAGTGCCTGACTGTGCGCTTCCTGGGGCTGAGGGAGTTTAACCTGACAAATATACAGTAGAAAATGCTTGTGAAAATATCTGCACTGCACAGTGGGTTACATGATATCGGTTTCTAGGCAACAAGAAGTTAATATACAATTAATAATATGGAAAATTAGAAATCTTCTCAGTGGTTTAATTTGCTTGGTAACTGTCTTTTGTCTGAAAATTGTCTCTTGTCTTATGGTAATACAGCTGGTCTTTTTATATATTTCATTTTGATATATTTAATCTGCAATGTGGATGCAAACCTCTAGTAGAGCATCCGGTGAGGTTATTAATTTATTTACCATTATCTTTTCAGTGATCATCAAAATTTCAGTGTTCACTGCATGTGTACTTGCTTTCACCTTTTTAAAATTATATATGTTTAATTGTGTTGTGTTTCAACAGGATGCATTATAATGAAATTGGCTTGAAATCCATTAAACAGCCAGCCTTTGTGGTTTTAAAGACTGGGCTAACTGTATGTAGAACATTTGCCTGTTGGAGCAAAACTAAAGGAAGAGTGGCCCATGCTTATTGTCTGTTTTGTCTTTATTATCATATCTCTGCTATCGCTCGGTCTGTCTACAACAAAACAAAAAGGCCATGCTTCATAATTTGCCGGACTAACTTTATGTTTTAAATTCTAGGGCAGCACACTCAGGAAAGGACAAACAGAAGGAACAAGCCTCACTGGTAAGTAAGGTCTTCTATTGACTATTCATTGTGTAAGCTAAGTTCCTGGTGTCATTACTCCCAGGTTTAATTTGATTCCAAAAAGTTGATCTCACTCATTGATTGTGTGTAGGCTGTGCGGTTTGCTCTGGTAAATATTATATATAATTAGTTGGAATAATTCCATATTATTATTTGGACTTCTAGAATTAAGTTTTACTATAATTTATGCAAAAGTATTTCAGTATTTCATTATCACTAAGTGGATTTTTTTTTTCTTCAACCTTTAAGTTGCCCTTTCGTGACCCCTCTCCTCAGAGTAAATTTAATTCCTGCCCACTATTGCGAGTTTAAAGGGCTTAAAAAGTGCACCAGTGCTTCCATACACACACATAAACACGCCGCCATCATCCTCCCCCGTGGAGCTGGTTATGTTTACTGTCTTGCAGTGTTGGTGATGATTAAAGAGGATTTATCCAAAGAAAATTTGTAGCCAGTTTATTACCCACAACCCAGACTGACTAAAGAATTCTTAGAATTCAGAGTTACAATTTTATGGCTGTACAGCTCCCTTTCGTTTAAATAATCCACGTGGATTTTGTGTGCAGCGAAAAGAATTGGGATGTCAAAGATTTAGCCCACACTTAGAGTAAATTGCTATAAAACGTCATTCCCCACTCTCAGCCCTCCTGATTCTGATTCTTTGGTTTTCGATACAGATTATAATCCACCGACCCCCCCACAGAAGTCTGGTTTTCACCGCTACCAGTTTCTGTTGTTTGAGCAGCCTCCAGGCACAACTGTGTCACTCACCAAGGAGGAGAAGGCATCCCGCGGTAATAACTCCACTCACCAGCTTCTTCAGTCTGCTACATTGTTTTCCACTGCAGTATCATCTATCATATACCAACAGTGGCCAGTTGCCAGCAGCTATCTGTTGAATCAGCAGTGAAAGTTTACAGCAAGGAATTGAAACCCAACAGTTCATCTCACATTATAGGTTTTTGTAGGACACAGTAAGAAGTTGTCATTTTACAATATTAAATTGTTTTTAGGTATTGCCTGATTTGCATTAGTGGGAATAGTCTTTAATTTAGACTATAATATTTACACATTAGGCTGTGCAACTACAGAAATGTCTGTTTTGGTTACATTTTTTTTTATTATAAACACCATCTTTAAGCCTTTGTTTCACTTGCTGGCTTTGTTTTGTCAGGACACATGTCATTCTGCATAATTCACAATTAGGAGGTTTTAATCAAAGCATTCGGAGTTGCTTTAGGAAGATAATTTTCTCCAGTGCTTGAACTTAACAAGGGAAATGTTAATGAGGTTAGCGAGTAAGTCTGCTGCAGCGTTAATGCCTGCAGGGTCAAGATGAGTATTATTGGCTCCCACGCACACCTGCACGAGTCTGCCTGACCACGTCTTGTTAACCTCCGCCAAACCTAAAATCCCTCTCAACTACGTCACCTACTTTCACACAATTTTAGTTTTAACCTTGATTATTGGTGGGGGGGGGGTTTTCTTTTTTTCGGCACGTGTCGCTCAAAGTCAACCTTGTTTGTCTTGCAGAGTTATTGTTTTGTTTACACTTTGGATTTTCATACTTTTCCATCCCCCTGAAGTCTGTGTGGGAAGGTGGGCTGCATCACTTGGATGCACAGTAGAGCACCTCGCAGGAGGCGTGTCTCTCTGTCTATTCGAGTCAGGTCACAGCCAGTGATTTGAGGGGAGATCAGGGCGGTTTGAGACTTCAAGCACTGCGGCCGTGAATAAGTGGAGCTGCCATTCTCTGCTGTTTGAAGTTTTGACAGCTTTGTCAGCAAACAATCCAGGCACATTAGGCTGAAATCTGTTTGATGTTGAAACCTTTGGAAAAAGAAATGTCAAAAGAGACGTACTTTGTAGTATTTCACTTATTCAACTCACTTAGGGGAGGTTGAGATGAACTCTTATCACATTGTCGGGGCATTCACCGTGTCACAGCTGGTTAAGTTGAAGAAATAATAGCATGAATAAAAGTATACTGTTGAGAATATTTTAATGTGTTTTTGTTGAAAATAAACTGCTCCGATACAGAAGTTGCTCCCACATTATAAAGCATTTGAATTGAGTGGATCCACCCATCCTTAATCGACTGGATGAGTTTAACTCCCGCTGTAAGACTTCCTCTCTCCTGCAAGCGGCTCTCTCGATTCAAGGGAAATGAAATTAAGAAATTCTCTCTTGGATAATCACATGCTTCATTTGATGGGTCAGTTCTGGAGAAAATAATATGTCAAGAGAATAGATAACTGGCCATAGTGTTTTACATATTAAGAATAAAAGCCTAGTCATGGTGTATGAGTAGAGAAACTATTTGATACAAGTGGGTTATATTGGTCTTTCGTCTCTGGTTTACCTGCTTCATTATTGGCCAGTTGTCCTTGAGCTCGTTATTCCTGAACACACAAGACGAACGGAGGGAATCCCATGTCTCCCCACCTCCTCCGTTAAGTATGTTCACTTATTAGTGTCTGTCCTCCCTCCATGTGGTATGACACAGAGAGAATTTTTCAAAGCCCATGACATTAATTGATGTGATTTGCGAAGGGAGAGCATTTAGTCGTGGGTGGAAGACTCCTAATGATCGTTTTCCACTTCCAGTGGTGCAGTCATTGACTCAATTTTATCTCAAATTTGTTGTCTTTTTTCTTTTCATCTCTGGCCATCACTTTAGTAATAAAGGGGGTGAACAATTAGAGGTGGAGCAGGGCTGTTGGGAGGAGCCGTGGGAGTCTGCAGTGCCTCCTGTGTTAAGGTTATGAATGTGGGTCATTGAACTGATGGAGACAGCTGCTTTGTTACACAAGGAACTACAGGGGGGCTGCGCTCTTGGCACAGGGGACAGGGGCATCATCATAGGGAATCCCCATTGCTCTGTCTGTCCCTGACTGGAGGCTGCCCCTGTGCCAGGGTTGTGAGGGAGGGCGGCAGGCGTGGGCACTCAGACCCTTGTGATACTTGTCAGCCACTTGGCAAGCCCTTAATATGTCCTGCTACTGTTTGGTGCCGACGAGTCAGTTTGTCAAGGGAAACAGTGTTACAATGCCGGGAGGGAAACCCCAAGGCCTCGAGAGAAGCCATCTAATGATGTTCCAGCCTACATGTTAGTTTGCACATACGCCGTTCACACGCCGAGCACTCCACGTCCTGACTTGAACCTCAGCAGCTGCTCTGCACTGATCAGAAGCAAAAACTGTGATGAGCAAAGGAAGAAGATAAGAATTAAAACATTCTTGGCCATTGTTTTCAATATTTTTCTCCTGAAAATTTGTTAGGAAGGTGACGATCATGTTGTGTGAATGAATGGATCACAGTGGCATTAGCTGTTGGTTTGTACACATTGCCTATCTTGCCTGCTAGAGACCCTACTGCCAGCTCAGCACACTCCACAGTAATTGAAGCCATTTGCAATGTTGCAGTGTGGTAATGGGCAGATCCATGTCTACCACCCACCCACAGCCTCTACCATTAATCAGAGCTGCGTGGAGTCAAGAGAGCCAGGATTTGGTTGCTACAGCAGGCCTGAGTTTCAGCCAGGAGTCGGCTGCCTTAAAGGAACACTTTAACGTGTTGAATTTTGGCTGGTTGTATTTTTTGTTTCTTTTTTTTTTTTTTTTAACAGAGTCTTGACAGGCTCGGAGTAAAAGTTAAAGTGTGTTGACTTTTCCTCAACTTCCCTCATGCATGAATGTCTTTGTAGTATTTTTAAAATGGGTTACATCCAGCTGACACAATAATTTGTTAATAAGTCAGTTAGTTAATAATTAAGAAAATCATAAAAAAAATGTCTGCTAGTTCTAGTTTGTCTTAATTTCCTTTGGGATTAGTCAAGAAAATAATCACACAATTACCAGTGACTAAAATGAAAATGATCACATCAAGGTTTAAACTTTAAAAATTGGGATTTTTGAGGGATTATTCAAATTTAATTATAGACAATAAAGCTGTGCTCTGGCCATGACAGTACACAGTGCCTCAGTGAAGCTGCAGCCTTTTAAAGCATGAATCCTTAATGCACATCTTAAAGCCAACAGCACAGCGGATCTGTTCAGTCACCACAGTTTGAAGGTGGGCAGCAAAGATTAGTGTCACCAGTGCAGCTTCTGACCAGATGTGAAATATGGTAACAATCTCTGCTTCTGTTCCCGAGTTATGGTGTTAACGAACATTGTGATGCGTCAGTAATGTTGACCTCTGACTTTCTGGATATAACATTAGTCATTTTATCCTTACATACATTTGTATGAGAGTTTTTCATAATTTTCATAAAATGTTTTGCAAGGTCAGAGAGACCAAATTCTAAGTCATTTTGAAGAAATGCCTTCAAGGTGTTCAAGCGATATTCCATTCACAAGAGTAGTTGACTATTCTGATAAACAATTCTTTGAGTCATTTATTAAGCAAGTGCTCATCATTATCTGGTCCTGCTTCTCCAGTAGAATGAGTTGTCGCTTTTCTGTTTTATGTAATTGGAAACTCAATAAAACATAGGTAGAAACAGAGTAGCCAAGTATAATTCAATAATTTCCCTTAAGATCGAACAGCTTATGCCGTTGTTGTGTTCACGGTGAGCGCACACAGTGACCCTGTTTAAGCATCCCTGAGTGAGACACATCTTTGCTCCTGAAGGACTGTTCTGTGGCTGACCCCCGACCTCTGGCAGATACATGAAATTATGGTCGCATTTTGCTTTATTATAGCTATGAATCCTATGTGAAGAGCTCTTAGCCTGATACGGTTCCTCTGACACTATTGCAAAGCAGCATCACTTGGTTTTTAGTATTTCTGAGACAGTGTAAGAGGTTTAACAGGGACACCGCCCACACCACTAAATGTAGCAGTTCTGTGTCACCTCACAGCAGTCCTGATCTTTCTGCCATACCCAGACGTGGAAGCAAGGTGGAAACAAAAGGAGAGGCAGGAAGACTTTAACATCGCCCTCAGGTCCCACACTATCTGTCCTTTCCATGAACACGCAGATGGGAGAGGCGGAAACACGTCTCGGCACTACAAACAGACACCAGCCTATTTTAAGGTCACTTGCAAGTCTAGGCATTTGCGGGGTACCAGCCAGTGCGATAGCACTAGATATTCTGAATTTGCCTCATTTTGGAATTTGCCCAATGATTGCACAGCTTTAGATGGGATTATGTGGGTAAAGCCTTACAAGCAGCGTCTGGTTTTGACACTATTTGATCATCATGCTACAATAAAACAATCATCAGTATGACATTCTCCATTAGAGGAAACGTTGCCTACTATGACTGGCCATACAGCAGGTCTTCCCTGTGAATAAGGGAAGGTGAAAGTTTGAATATTAAAGCATGATTTGCCCTTAAGAGTCATCTGTGCCATGTGACTCATCAGCCCTGTTTTTTTTTTTTTAAAGTAATGCATCTATGAGTGTGAGGAATTTTGTTGTGGAGGCTGAGGGGGGGTTTCTGGCTG
>VOQJ01022938.1:52448-64162 GCA_015052665.1 Apistogramma diplotaenia | reverse complement strand
GTTGTGGAGGGGATCTGCAGAGGCGGTGCATTATCTGTGACTGAGGCACAGGCCAGAGGGGGCACTGGGGCATGCCCTGTCATACAGATGGGTCACTTGACTCCATTGCCCTCACTTGATTATTGGAGACCTTATCCAGCCAACTCTCCTTCATGGAGAGGACCTGGCAAGATTCAGGTACTCATCTGCTCATCTCCCAGTTATTATTCATCATCTTCCCCCAGCTGAGCTCAGAACTTCACCTCGTGTTGCGGACACTTTGAGGTGTCAATCTCATAAGCTAAACCAAATCAGTGAGAATCAGGAAAAACGGTTGTGTAATAACTCGGCGCCTGTGTCATTTTATCTTTAAAACCTTCCATTTGAAACTGGTCCAAATATATATACTGAACTTTAAGATTTGATAGGAACTAGATGTAATAATATCCACCGGGTAGAAGCATGAAAATTATAACCTTGAACAAGACATTTTGTGTTGCATGTAAATGAACCTTTCTGATTTGTTTCTGCATTGTTTGGGGGGGGGGGGGTGCACTTGATGTCTGTGGCACTGGCAAAGCATATTTCTTCTCCCGCATCTCCTTCAAAATGCCGGAGGATACGAAATGTGGCTCTCTGATGGTAAAAACAGCTAGACTGAGGGCCTGTAAAGCAGCTGCAGCGAGAGGTCAAAAGCAGTGATTTTTTTTCTATCCAGGCATAGTCAAATTTGACCCCAAACTGCGAGGCCATTCTCTCTATAGATTTGGACTATTTGAATAGTTGGCTTTCTATTCAAAAGATGACTTTCCGATGCTATTCTTGAGCAGCTGTTAATGTAATTACTTCACATACGGAAATACCAGGATGTCAGTGATTCCCTGGATTACAGAGCAAAGCAGCAGAGCATTGTCTTATGCACACCCAAACATATGAAGACACAGACAGACAGACACTCGTTCTTCTGTTGAAGTTTGCAAGTTGAAAGCATGCAGGGTTTTCTTTCCCTGGAATGATAATTGTGATTTTGTCTTTTTTTTTTGTCTTCTTTTTTTTTTCTGTGTGTGTTAAGGGAGAGGAAGCTGCAGGGAATCAGCGGTTGTCAAAATCTAAGAAGTGATATTGTCATACCAGCCGGATGGCCGTCTGGTGTTTGTTTAAAAGGGGAGGGAAGAAAAAAAACAGTCCAGGCGATTGAATCATATCTTCTTGCCAATACGTCCTTGCGTTCCCACCTCCATCATTACAGCAACATGTTTTATTTTCAGCAGTGCTGTTCTCAGTGACTCACATCCCAGAGCCATGTGCTGCTCAGTTAGGCCTCAGATGCCCTAAACGCAGACCGAGTGATCATAAGAAATGCTCTTGTAATCCACCAGAGACTCTGCTTGGAATGTACTTTATTTATATGCAATATTGCTGTAATACAAAATAATGTAATAAATAGGAACAATACATTGTAGTCAATCTGAAATGTCTTGTATCAGAGTGAAAAATGAGTACATTTCGTCTGTAAATACTTAAAAATATCTCTGTGTTTGTCTCCCTGCTCCCACAGGTAAATGGGATTTTCAGGCCTTCATCACAAGTTTTGATCTGGGAGAGCCTGTGGCTACTCTTCAGTTTCTCACCCAGAACTACAAAGACTAAAGGATGCTCAGATGCTGAAAATGGAAAAAGAAGAATCTGTCAGTTGAAAAATCTAAAAGATGTCTCCTCACTTTTACTGTTTCAGAAGTTACTAAACAGCATAAATTCTTTTAGCTTGCACATGTGTGGCGTCTTTGCCTTTATCTTATCATTAAGTTAGAGAGAGTTTTTCCTCTTTGTGTTACACTAGCTGCTGGGTTTTGATCTTGCCCCGTTATCTTTGTCACGTGGTACGGAGCAAAGGATTTGAGAGGCAGAATTTAGCTTTACCGGGGGGGTTTCTTATTAGTTTCCGAACACTGTCGACTAGAGAAGGAAGACTGCCTGATATCACAACTCAGTGTGGAAAGAGTTGATTCTAATTCAGGGGCGGAAACAACGTCAGGGCCAAAAAAAGGAAGTGGGAGGCGAAACCAAGACCGCAATACAGCGGATGCCGCAGTGGAACTTGAACCAAAATACTCTACAGAGTGACAGGGCAGGGGAGGGGCGGCAGGGCTTGTCATGCGCTGAGTGAAGGGAACTTACTGTTTGTGTAATTGTTTATCATATTTCCATTGACCACTGGAAACAATGAGCTACTTTCTTGCCCTGTATTGATTTTTCTGAAGTAAAAACTGCTGTGATCTAAATGTGTCCTTGAGTGTAACTTTGGGACAGCAAACCTGTTTTGAACTTTGCACAGCTCCATAAGAGACTCACCTGGCAGGTCTGTAGAGGATGGTGTGGGTAAACTTTTCAACCCTTTCACAAGGAGATACTTTTCAGACCTCGCACGTCTACGCAGAAGGTGGGTCAGAGGAATATTGGTTTCTAACCAGCAACTCTCCTTTGGGAAAGGTTTGTATCAATACCCCAGATGTCTGGAAAAGGCTGGATTTACATCAGTGACTTTGATGTCCTGATGATCAATCTTTAGTTGGTGGTTTCATTGACCTTAATTTGGTGTCTCATCAGTGGGCTAGGCAGGAGTAGGTAATGGAGGTTTTTGTTCCTTTGGTGGTTAAGCCAGCCTTGGTAAACCCCTGTGTGCCCCCTTCATGAACTCTGGGAGATCATTGATCAATTTGTCCTGCATTTGCTTTGTTTGCTTCCTCGACTTTGCAGTCAAAGCAGCCGGGTACACAAACACAAACAACCAAAACAGTGCGCATAAGCACACAGTTTGTCAGAGAATCCATTGCCTTCGAATAAATGTTAAGTATCCGTCAGTTGGAAAATTACTCTTGACCTTGATTTACCATCTTATTTGACTTATGAAATCACATTTTTAACAATTGGCAAGTGGAGCATAATTCCACACTCATTGTGAAGCATGCCAAGTGGGAGAGCATTCTTCCAAAAACCACCTACTTGAATCCATCAGTACACCATTGAAATGCCAAGATTTGTACTTCCAAATACACTGTGCATTTTTTTCCCTCCTTTATATCTGGGAGATATCCTGCCAAAACAGCTGGGTTTTGCCACTCAGCTTCCTTGAATGTGTTTATTTTTACTCCGAATGTCAGGGGAGTTGAAATATTATGATTAAGAAAAACTGACAGCTGTAGTTCATCGCTGCACAGTATATTGCCTTCTCAAAAAAAAAATATAGCTTCTCACATCCCCTGATGATATGGGGAAGGCATTTAATATTTTCTTAATTTATTCAAACTTACATTAATTAAAAGGAATTTGTATAATCAATTCAATTGCCTAACCGCCACTGAGTGATCTAATATGCATGTTTACTTGAGTCTCCATTCTTCTTTTCTCTTTGCTGCAGAAGAAGTGCGGGAGGTTTATTTCACTGGAGATTTTCTGAAGTTCATCACTTGTTATGAGCAGTGGCAAAATGAACTTGGCTTTGACATCTGTTCAATTCATGAACCAGTATGGTCTGCTGACCATTCTGCACATGCACTTGCTGTACTTTTAAACTCAACAGACTGGGATTGTCTTTCCATGAAATTTAGTGTGCTTTGGTCCACCTGGAGAGTTGAGGCCTGATTTTAAACTAAAGTTCACATAAATATCTGGGTTTTTAGGCACTTTTGAGCACTTGTTTATATTCACCAACAAGGAATCTGCAATTTTAAAATACACCTCTTGACCTCTAAAGATTTTTTTTTGCCAAGGTATCTGTGCTGGCCTGTCTTTCTAAATGCACATTTGTATCGCTGCTATTAAGTATGAAGACAAAGCTCTATTACACATGGCAAACTTAAACGGAGGCTAAATTAAACACCTTTATGGATGATGTGTTAAAAATGAACCTAAAAGCTTGCATATTATATTTTACAATCTTCTCCCCTGAAACTGTACAATGTACAACCATTAGACCATTAACCTTAGTGGTTTTACAAAGCACTTTACAATGTGTTTTCCATTCACACACCAGTGCCGAGTTACCATGCAAGGCACTGGCATGCTATCTGAAACGGCCTGGAGTTCAGCATTAGCTTAGCTTCAGGCGCGTGAGTGACTGTGATTTAAGCATGTAACTTAATGAACTATATGCCCAGTTTTTAAAAGTTAGGTAGCTTTTAATTCCACCGTTGCACAGTGTTACACATCATCATCGAAAAATGTCACTCTACTGGGAAACCCAAGTGAAATGCTTAACACACCTTTCAGGTTTCAGCATGCCCCAACTCAAGCCGCCATGTTTGCGCCCCCTCATCAATTCTTCAGCTATGTTGTCATGTTTTGGTGACAGTAGCAGAGGTTACACAGTAACAAAAAAAAAAAAAAATAGATAGGCTGTAAAGTTACTGTTTGTGTAACTTTCCAGCTCCTTTAATAAAAAGGAAAATCCACTTTAGCCATCCCCATGAAGCCTGGAAAAACAAAACTTATTTGACTACATCCACGGTGACTAGGAAGTTTCCCACTTTAATACAAGCCTGTGCTTCCATGGAATCCCTGTATGCAAAAGAGCCCGGCCACTGCAGCCAAAGAGATCTAGCCACTGACAAACAATGCAGGCCCGCCCCAGGTGACACGGCTCACAGTCGAGGAAATAAGCCACCGACAGGTAGGTGTTCCAGCTCAACTGTCCAACTTTCCAACCACAGAGCCGCACTGACACCTCCGCTCAGCGAGAGACAGCAGAGTACAGAAAGTCCTCAGTTACACCTGATGGCATTCTGATTGATTTGCATCCATAAACATGACAGTTGAGGGAACCCTTTTCCATGGATCACTGCATTAATCAACTCTTGCATCTTCACAGGATGACATAAGGCAATAACTGTAACATATACTCATTTTAGAGACATTATTAATAATCTTATCATTTCCGGCTTTCTTGTTAAAAATAGATATAGACATATATAGAAAACCCCTAATAGTGTTTTAATGGCAAGTTGATATTCTGCAGCTTTTACCTTTACCCCTGGCCAACAACACTACAAACTTAACTTGTGATGCCCTTTGACGTGGACTAGTGTGCAAATCTTGTTACATTGAGCAAACTGAGGGAATGAGTCAGTATGACGTGATGAAGCCCAAACAGAAAATCTATATTCCGCCTGTTATAAGAATGTTGCAATTTGAATCCAGTTTACCGGGACCACTGCTGTCTGTTTTACCGATCGAAGGTATCCTAAAAGAGCAGAATGAAGACACCCTGAGGGCACAGCCCACTGCTATGACAGACACTCGTAAAACACAGACACGAGCACATGGAGGACTTGGTAATGAGACATACGAGATCACTGGCTGATCTGTTTGTATAAGCCCCCTAAACACTGAGCATGATTCAGACTAATTCTCCCACACTGTTTACACTTCTGGTTCATTGAGGTACTATTAATTTCTCAGGTCTGAATATTCAAGCTCTGACATTTCATTCAGTATTTTCTGAGAATTTTGCACAGGCCTGTGTGCTTTCTGTTGATACAGCAGCAATGAAAATGGTTATTGTTCAATCAAACTGAAACAAACCCTTCTTAGATCATTAATTAGGAGTGTGAACTTTGAAAGCTGCAAGGTGAGTTTTTTTATTTTAGGTTTTTGTGTAGTAAACCAAATTACATGGGGGGCATTTAAAACATATGACAACCAGTGTGTGCATTATTTTGTTTTTTGAGTGGTTTTTGATTGTTTGGGGGTTTTTTGTTTGTTTTGTTTTTTTTGTTTGTTTTTTCACAAGTTGGCAAGTTGGTGAAAACTAGCCATGACGCTTTGTCCACTGTCATCTCTTTAAACGTCTGTGGCTTCCGATCACTTTTCCACTACTACTTCACCCGGAATGTCCAAATACAGGCATTTAGGGGCGGGGCCGGACACTGCCTTATTTGGAGTTTCCACTTAAGCGGTCATTGGGGCGCCAAGTCGAAGCAAGCCTGTGGATTTGCAGAGCCCTTTGCAATATTTACAAACGATTACCTTCGCCAATTACTGCATTTGTGTGACAATAATGCTGCGTGAAAAGGAGCCAGTGTTCTGCAACAAGCATGCAGGGAGGTACAAAGTGTGCACGTTCACCACGAGGAAAATGAGAGCACTTACACCACTCCATAATCGGGTTTCTGTCTGAGTTTTTGTTGTTGTTGTTTTCTTGTTTTTTTATTGGGAAAAAAACCCCAGGCCTGGAAGTAAAAGCAACAAACACTTTCCCACTATT
This sequence comes from Apistogramma diplotaenia, assembly GCA_015052665.1. NCBI lineage: Eukaryota > Metazoa > Chordata > Actinopteri > Cichliformes > Cichlidae > Apistogramma > Apistogramma diplotaenia. Next base: position 57,921 of record VOQJ01022938.1, on the reverse strand, counting down.
TGGTTAGTTTTTGTAGAATGTTAACAAACAACCTATGATAGTAAGCAGTGTATTGTCTCAGCAACAAGCCCCTAAAGCCACAACACACTCTTTTACTCTCACACACACACACACACACGCATAACTAGCTCGCCGTGTGCCTGATAAATGCACATGAGTACTGACAATAAAGATAACATGCTGCTGAATCATTACAATGTTTCCACAAGGACGGGAACACAGGAGAGTCGCGGGTCTTCCTGAAGAAGGACGCAGCTGGATGTGACATGTAGGTTTTTGTAAACTTTGTAGCTATCTGTCTGTCGGAGCCTTTTGCCTCCACTGTAGTTTCCACCGACTGACGCGCGGAGAGCCTGGCGCTCGGCGCCCATGTCCATATATGGTCATCTACGTCACACAAATGTTCCATCCCCCTATTTAATACAGGCAGACTGGAGTCCCCTATCCAGCTCCAATAGAGCAAGTAGAGCTGCTCTTGTGCAACCAACACCACCACCTCCTCCATTGATTCACAGACTTCAAATTCCCCCACAAGCAGCCCATCAGCTTCCACAGTGATCAGATTAATAACAACAATAGCCTGTGATCACACAGGGGAGATAACCGGCGCTGCTCATCCTCCGCGGGATACTTGGATAGCTACAGCAACAGGATCCATTCCTGCTCCTCTCTCCTTTTTTTTTCTTTTTTCACGCCCGATCCACACCTGTGTTTTCCACTTTGAGAACACCCGGTGTTTTTGTGTAACTGTCTGGGATACCTGCGCGTTGCCCTTTATAAATGTCGGACTGAATATAACTGCTATGACAGGGAAACTAGCGGACAAGATCCCTCTTACCATGAGCAGTTTAATAAACACGATCCCTGACAGTCTCTACCCAGAAGAGGACATCCCGACGTCTATGAATATTTTCACCAGTACGGAATCCATTAATCACTATTCACAGATGAACACAGGTAAGATTTTTGATCTACTTTTAAGAGAGAGTGTGTGTGTGTGTGTGGGTTTTAACAAAAGTGGTTCAAACTGCGATGCGCGCGGACGGCAACAGTTGTCTCGGGGCTTGGGAGCACCTGTTTGCGCTTGGGCTGTTGCGCACAAAGGCGCAATCCCGTAACCTACACTTTTTAGGGGGGTTAGGGGTCAGGTGAACATTGCCCTCTTTACATTAGATAGACTACGCAATGAAATGACATCCAGCAGATCGTGTGTTTTTTAATACAGTCTTTATTATAATTCCATTGTCCGTACAGCCGAGATGCCAGAATTTGAGACACAACCTGAAAACGCCAGCTGCTGCCTACTCACCCCAAGGAAAAAAAAAAACTTTTTAAAACATCGGCTGATATATTGCATTTTTAGCAACGCTACGTAGCTTAAAGTGTCTTTAATTCTCTAAAGCGGAGGCGCGTTTGAGGAAAGGTTGTAAAAAGAAAGAGGGCTAATTGGCGCAAAGTCCATTAAAAACACGCACGGCTCCTGACTGAATCTGAAATCTTTACACTATAGGGAAAATGGGTTTATTTAGGCCTATGTGGTCAAACTACACTGTCATCGATTTGTTCATCTAATATCCCGCAAAGATGGGTCAACTCTTTAGACAATGACTCTCATTCACAACTCTGTTAACATGTCAGATTTTAGTAGGCGTGTGTGGCTGCTTTCCCCCCTCATGTGAAACACGTTTAGACGTCAGGCCCGTGAACCTGCTTATATTCACTAAATGTCGAGGCCGGACATATTGATTTATGGCTCAGTCTAGATAAGGTTTATGTATTTATATTTAATTCAGACGCCTACCTAAAGACGACTTGTGCGGCTCAGTGTCGTGGATTGGCATTAAATCAATCACTCACTGCACAGCTTTAACCCTCTGAGATGATGGGTCAACGATCCACGAAAAATCAAAAATATTTAGTTTCACGTTTCCGTCTTTAATTTAGTGACCGTGATTTACCTGCTGCACGCAGAACCTCATGCACGAGTCTTTTTTCTTTCTTTTTAATCTTCAGGTGTTTTGTTCACAGATTAAAGCAGTCCGTCAGTTTGATTTTAAACCGAAATATCTCAGAGGTGTGCCTTTTTAATTATCCAAGCGCCAGGTTTTTACACGTAATTTATCATTTTGTGATGTGGAATAAATATAGGTTCATGGCATACATGTGTCATATTAATTGTTTTTTCTGTTAACACGGCAGTGAAATGTATTTTATGTAACCTTGGTCGGGGGATGTAAAAGAAAAAAAATGAAACTTATAAGGAAAAAAGATGTTGCGGGTTACTGGAGTGTGTGTTGCTACTTTAAACGTCTCCTCTCAAATCTCAAATCCTCTCAGTAAACTGTATATTTAAATTATGTCCTTGTGTTTTTATTTGCCTGTTTTTACTATTTAAGGACAAAAAAAACTTTTGAACGTATCATGCTGTGATTTTACAGGTGAGGCAGGTGTGTGCTGTGCTCTTCAGATCTGACCTACAAGGAAAGAGTGATAGCTGTATTTAATGCCCCTCATTCTGTTTAAATATCATATTACCCAAAATATTTCCAAAAGACTAAAGATTTTGAGTAAAAAATAATTAACATCAAGTGGGATTTGTTTTTCTAAAAAAAATACAACTCCTAACTCCAAGTCTCCATGTCTTAAATGACATCGTGCAATGCACACAATTTTTCTTTTCAGCCAAATTCCAGCAGGCTGTAATTACTGGGAGGGGATATATAAATGAAAAGAGACTTCTTTTTTAACTGCTGGTGAAGAGCAAATTCCATTCAAAAAAAACAAAACAAAAAAAAAACTCATATTTAATCAGAGTATTTGACCAGCACATATATGTGTATCCCATTAAGCACATCTACATTTGATGGTTTTTAAGGCATCTTTTGACAAAGTGAAACGTGTGTGAGAGTCTGTGTATTTGGGGTGAAGTGTGAGCGGCAGAAAATACCAAGGAAATTTGTGAGATGGGATGAGAAACACGCACATTTCCTCCCAGATGTTCTCAGTTGCATATGTGTTTTGAATCCTTGAGCGTGATGGATGTGGCGTCTGCCTTATAATCCTCCCTGCTGTAAAGAAATCAAATCTTGCCATTCAGTTTGGCTGTCCTCCTGAGGGACACAATGACTGGATCAAAGGGGGTGTTTAGGTCTTGATTTATGAGAGCTTGTGGGATCTGAGAGAGAGAGAGAGCGAGAGAGAGAGACACCCTTCTCTCAGATGCAGCAGTCAGTCACTTAACTTACAGGTCTGACAGCGTTCACATTTCTTTATGAACTCTATGGGACTTCTTTCATTTTTCATCGTTTGTTGTCTATTACACAGGTACGCATAACATCTGAATTTCAGGCAAACTAAGGACTGCCACTTAAAGTTCATGTAGCCAAGTTTTTCACAACTTGTGCCATATTATCACTTTCACGGGCTTTTTCTTCTCAAATGACTACATTTCATATTCACATAAGAGCCATCATGTGGATGATTTGTTCATGTTCTGTGTTTTTATTTGCTTTCATCTAGATAATATCATGGATCTGGGCATGGGAAGCGAGAAAGCAACCTCAGAGATTCAGTATGGATCGAGCTTCCAGTCCAACCGCAGCGGGCAGACTGTCACCTACTTGGGGAAGTTTGCCTTTGACACTCCTCCTTCTGGTGGCATTGGTGGTTCTGGCTGGTGCTCTGATAACAATATCATCAGTCTTGTCAGTGCAGGAATCCTCGGTGTTTCTCCATCACCCGGCACAGTAACAACGCAGACATCATCCTCCGCAGCAAGCATGGGCGGACAGACGTCAGACATGGAGCAGGTATATGGTCCACCACTGCCTGCCTATTCCACCTGTAGTGACCTGTACCAGGATCAGGTCTCCTTTCATCACAGCCCTGCCACCAGCACACCTCTAGCCTACCCAGGCAATGACTATCACTCCACATCTAAAGCCTCCATGGATGGCAGTCTTTTCTCCATGATCCCTGACTACAACCTTTTCCACCATCAAGGGGAGGTCGGTGTGATGGAGCACAAGCCCTTTCAGACCATGGACCCCATCCGAGTCAACCCTCCACCTATCACACCCCTGGAGACCATCAGAGCATTCAAAGACAAGCAGCAAATTCACCCAGGTTTCATCGGCGGGCAGCAGCACCCACCTCAGCACCACCCCCCACCACAGACTCTCACCCTCAAACCCATCCGACCACGGAAATACCCCAACCGTCCCAGCAAAACACCAGTCCACGAGCGGCCGCACGCCTGTCCGGCAGAGAACTGTGACAGACGCTTCTCGCGCTCAGACGAGCTCACACGTCACCTTCGCATCCACACGGGTCACAAACCCTTCCAGTGCCGAATATGCATGCGCTCCTTCAGCAGGAGTGACCACCTGACCACACACATTCGCACACACACAGGTGAGAAACCCTTCTCCTGTGAGTTCTGTGGACGCAAGTTTGCCAGAAGTGACGAGCGAAAGAGACATGCAAAGGTGCACCTGAAACAGAAGGACAAGAAGCCAGCTGACAAGAACAGTGGGGCAGCTGGGAGCCACAGCTCGCCACCCAGCTCCTGTGGGGGGCCAACTGTGGGAACATCATGACCATCACTACGTGCACTTGGACTGGACCCTCATCACACACAATAAAGAGACGTAGGAAGAAGGGATCACATCCGCTATGAGATAAATAGGTGACTCTTTTCCTCTCTTTTTACACCCCTGCTCTTTTAAGTTCCTTCTATTTTGAGATGGATGCCTTTAGTTTAAGTAAGAGGGGAAAGGCTGCTACGCCCTTCTCTTTCAAGCAACTCAGAGCCTCAGCTACTGTAACACAGTGCCAACACAAAGAAAGGCACCTTGTCACATTCTGTGTATCTATAGGTTTTTGGAGTGGATACACTTTTGTAAATTTGAATGAAATTTTCTAAATTGGAAGAAAGCCAGAATCCACAATAGGGGGTCGAAAACCGACAGAATTCTAAGGGAGATAAGGAGCGAGTCGTCTGGGATGTATGCATTAATTTTATTAGGCTGTTTAAAAGTGCAATTGGTTACATTTGTGTACCGTCATGGAAACCTTATTAGTGGCACTTGACTGTCTTTTTGTTGTTTTTGTTAAGGTGTGGTGTTCTTTTTTTATATTATTATTATTATTTTTTCTCTTTGAATGTTGTTTTCTCAAAGGAATGTGCCAAATGTATTGTGGTGATGCAGCCAACCTTGTTCTTTTTTATTGTGCCTGACATTTGCCAAACATAACAGTGGTATCAGCTTAGCACAAGTGTTGAGTTAAAAGAAAGATCAGATTCATCAACCACACACCAGATTCAGATTTACCTGCACAATCGAGTCAACTCTAGAGAATGATGTCTTGTCCTGTTACACGTGCACACATGCCTGCAGCAATCGATGCCTTTGCCAATACTTATTTATTTGTAGTCACTGTGAGACACTGTGTATTTGGATTTTTTTGCCGT
>VOQJ01022938.1:32427-52417 GCA_015052665.1 Apistogramma diplotaenia | reverse complement strand
AGCTTTATGTGGCGTTACCAGATATCATTTCTGCTTTTTTTTTTTAAGCTCACCAATATTGTTCATTTCTCAATTTTCTTGAGTTCTGCAATTATATGCAATATAGTTACAATAAATGCCACCAAATCCAAAAAATCAATTTAACTAAGAGCACAGTTAGACAAACTCAAGTACTTAAATAAACACTGGGATTCAAACCAGCAGTATATGAAAGCAAAGCTTAATAAGGGTAATAATGATAGAGGCCACTTCTCTGTGATTCTGGGGGTAGAAAGACTAAACTGCTTGGTTTAAAGTCATCGAATGATGAGCAGCATCTGGTAAGAGAGAAAAAAAGAAATCTCCAAATCCATGTTTACATCTTTTCTAATACAGAGAGACTGAGCTGTAAACTAATGTGTTTTTGTTTGTTTTGTTTTTGTTTTGTTTTGGGTTTTTTTTTGTACAGAATACAAATATGTATGCAGGTAGCTACAGTAGAAGTTTCACTTTTGTACTCAAATGTCAAATGCACCATAATTCAGTATTAAATCGTGCATAAAATTTATGTGCATGCCTCCATGCACACTATGTAAATACAAATGTCTGCATAAACAAGAATTTTCAATTGACTGAATGCTTGTGCAGAATGTGTCTTAAAGCTTTTAGTAATGTAGTTATAATACAGAATATTTTGTTGTCATAGGTGATTGCAAAAAAAATACCTTTTTTTTGGAGCACTACAATAGTGCCAAATATGGTGTGCTATCTCCCATTAAAAAGAATAATAGCATCTGCACCATGTGTATGCTTTAAAGTGGAAACTGGTTTAAGGAAGCACTAATGTGTTCTCTGAATAAATGACGAGATTTTTTACATATTGTGTATCTCCATTATAGCAATAGTGGTTATTTTAATTAGCACATCTTCCCCACTGTATAAAAAAAGCCACTGGTCGTTCTCGGATAGATGTTCTCTCAAATGATTGGATCATTTTTTTGAAGTACATTACAGTGCAGCGCAAATCATTTTCACAAATGACTCTTTAGTTAAATTAGCTTTGTGCTTACAGAAGGAAACACCTTTTATGATTCAAGGACATATTTTGTAATATTTTCTATGTCATAATGATATTGACAAATATCATGACAACAGCCACATTTGATAATAGTGTTTTTCTTTACTTATGGAAAGGAGCAAAGGTTGTCGCACCCCCCCCCCCCAAAAAAGGCTGTGCTATGAAGAATATCTGGAACAAATGCAAAACATCCAAACTGAGATACTGATATGAAATTTTTATCCAGTACAATAAATGTATAATTCTTTGGGGCAAGGCCAATGAGACAATGTTAAAAAAAAAACAAGACAAAGGAATAAATAAGTAGCTGTCAGGGCTAGCAAAAAGCCCTCATATCAAACATAACAGCAATAGATTCAGAAAACAAAACGAGAGTTAAAGAAATATTTGTGGAGTAATAACCTTGTCCATGTGATAGCATAATTCAGATTTTATATTGTTTCTCAAACACCGGTCCTCCTTTTAAAAGACACATGCTTCCTGCTATTCTGTTTATATTTCTAATTATTAGCCCTGCACTCTGACTGGTAATGAGTATGACTTGTGTGAGGCAGAGAATTTATATGAACAACGTTAGCAGCTGGAAAATAAAATGTCGAGGTGGACAGCAGACACAGCAATCAGGCTTAAAGAGAATATGAACTGGCAAATGCAAAGGGCAACAGTAAGGTTCAGAAAAGCAGTGCATACAGACATGAGCTTCCAAGTCCATACTTTCCCTTTCCTGTTACAGTTTTTACTGCAAAGCTTCCTGGCAAGTGTCCACTTATTTTCCAAATTAATTTGGCCTCAGAGAGTCTTTTCTAAACTCATCTACGTGGTTACAAAACAGATTTCCTTGCACTTTTTGAGATAGTCTAAAAGTTCACACAGCCCTGTACCATCTAACTGTAATTCAGTGGGTTTTCTTTTTATCACAGAGATACATAATTCTATTGCATGAATGGACATCAGCAAATGATATTTTTGTGATCTAACTAATGTCACATTCAAACAAACTCCTAAACACATTTAACTTTTCCAGATTGACACATTACATAACTTCTCCTTATCTGTATTCCCACATTATTGGCTTTCTAATAACGTCTCAACAACTCACACATTTCACACATTACATTGGATTCTGAGTGATGGTGTTTAATGTAGGTTGTCACATATATGGAACCAGCACATAAGAATATATATATATATATATATATATATATATATATATATATATATATTTATCTGACCCAAAGTCATGCTCTCCTCCAACAGATATTCTGTCTTTATGTTGTTTTTTGTTAAAGGCTGACGTAGAGTAAGGCAGAGACTGCACCAAACTATGTCCACGTCTAAACAAAGCCACACAATTACAACTGCAAAGTCAGTATTTTAGCAATCTTACTGTGCCTGTCAGTTTTGTTTTGTGACCATTTGATAGGGAACAGAAAAACTGGGTGAAATTTTCCTCCCATCATCCCACTCCCTAAATGTAATATACCGATTGAACAACAGAGCCTGCTGTGTGTTCTTCTGAACAATAATCAGAGTAAGGTGTGAATGATACAGATATATATCAATCAATTGTTAAACTTACCCCCCACCCCCAAATCCTTTCCCAAGAATATTGTTATTTTGATTTGTTTTTTACGTTCTGTTGTCCAAAAGTGGATGGCTGAAAGCTCTGAAATTGGAATTTGCTTCATCCTCTGCTCTGTGTTGGACCTGAGCCAACATCAGCGGCCATCTTTGTGCCAAACTGGGTTGCAGGGTTGGCTGATCAAAAACAATACATGGTGAGAACTCCACAGGAGCAACAAATCATAAATGTGACCTCCCTCTGCTTGCAACTGAAGGCAGCCTTGTGCTAATGTTTGTGTGTAACTGTTTTACTTAGTCTCCGTAAAGCTGGGCTCGGGCAAAGCCCTTGGTTTGGGCTCATTCATGACATTTAATAACTGTAGGATTTTTTTAAAAAAAAAAAGAAAGAAAAGAAAAAACAAACAACAACAACAAAAAAGAAAAAGAAAAAACTGATGTTTGAAGAGCTCTCAATAATGTGTAGATATTATAGGTAACTCACGTCATCTTATGGATTACAGGGTGGCTTCAGGGATTTTGTGGTCTTCAGCAGTGACACTGGTGTTCAGATGGAGTCAATACTCACTGTTTTCTGTTGTGTTGTGTTTCCTTTCATTACAAGTATCCTCATGTTTGCATGTGCACGGAAATGTTCCAAAGTGCTACCCTCAGACGCTGTAGTGGGTGGCGCTCATTTCTTTATTATGCATGATAATAAAAAGTCTCATTGGGTGAAATGGGATAAACCTAACAACAATGCAAGACAGACAATTGGAAACACACACTGGGATAACTGTTCTGTTGGCTTTTTTGTTCAAGAAAAACAAGAGGTCTTGTTTAAAATGTTGTGGATGTCTTTAGCCTATTTCATGTTTTATTACCTTATAATAAGGTCCTTTTATGATGAGCTGAATATTGAAATGAATTTTACTATATCCTTGTGATGGGGAGATGTGCTCCCCTGTTTACCTGGCACTTCAGTTTGTTGTAATGCAATTGTTTTGTTATTTCTATGTATAAGTACTTGAATAAAGAAAAATATAACTTGCCTTCAGTTTACTGGGGTCTCAAAAGAAGCAAACGTTTCGACGATTCAATCCGCTATTACTACATTAACGCTTAATAGTGAGTTTTTTCTCTCGTTATGTTAGTTTCCCATAAAACTTCCTTAGAGGAAGCAGACGCGGCTAAGCTCCGGACTTCCTGTTCAGAGCTCGGCTGCTGAGTGGTAGAGAGAAGTGATACTCGGAAGATAGTAAATCTACCCAATGAAACCGGAGTGAAAAATTCACTCAAAATGAGCTGGTATGTATTTTAACTCCATTGTTAAGAATAAAATATAGCTGGAAATGATCCATTCATAATCATTTTAGGACTGATTTGTCGATCGGGCTCGGGCTATAATCTGGAAGCGTTCACAGACTACAGTGTAACTGTGGTTAGCGTTAGCGTGTTAAACCAAGTTTTTCCACGAATAAAAACATCTTCTAGTGGTCTTTCTGTGAGACTACTTTGCCCCAAAACGCTTTATATTAAACATTTACTTGCAAAGGTGTTGTTGTTAGGAACAGTTAGGAGTTAGCTTCGAGGGAAAAACGGGGTCGACAAAGTCGTGTAGTAGCTACCTGTACAGTATCTGTTAGCTAGCAGTTAGTTCGGCTGGTTGCTGTAAAATTAGAGAAAAAGACCTGACTGCCTCTGAACGTAAAGCTTCCTGTTTATACTGATTAATAAAACCTAGTTTGTGCCTTTTGCGAAACGTGGAGATTTCGTGTTACCTGTTGTCATGTCAGGGGTTGACGGTAAAGTCATTTAAAGGGATTTAAACGTCGGTCGACAGCAGTCAGCTGTTACTTAGCTGCTGTGTTGATACGTGTTTTTGGGCTCGTTATTTGTGAACTTCTATGTGATGATAATGTGTCGTTGTCATGTATGTATATGTCTTGTTTTTGTGTGTTTTTAGATATTTGCTTATATTGATAAATAGGCTGTAGTCAAAAGGAATTACCAGGCATTACAATACATATTATTGTACGCTTTCTGTGTTCTATATTATAACCAATCCAGTCTTTTCTAGCCGCTTAAAATATTTTTATAGAAATGTCATGTTATATATTTGTTCCAGTTTCTGCTTCCACCTTGGCCAGATCTCTCTTGAATTTTTTTTTAATGTCAGTGAGACAATACAACCCCCTTTTTTAAAGCAGAAAGGGGGAAGTATTACTTGGTCCCAGTCTCAAATGCAATACAAAATCTAAAACAACATGATCAACCCACTTGAAGCTAAACTCCTTTATTTAATAAAAGTAATTTTAAAACACTGACATGGTGACAGATCATTTATTTAAAATCTTATATTTTGTTGACAGGGCAGAAACTGAAATGTTAGGTTGGGCACCGAGTAGCCTACAAATGTTACAGTTACGTTATATTTGCATACTCATTTAATATTAACCATTGGAAACATTTTAGCCAGTGGAACAAAGTTGATGGCACACAATGGCCATGCCAGCTATCTCAAAATGGTAATGTGCATTTCAGGATAATGTAAGAAGCATAATACTGTGTTGTTACTGTGAATTGAAACGTACTCAGTTTGAATTATTTGAACAGATATGGATGCCAGTTTATCGGTTCTTTGCCAAGTTACAGGTTATTTCCTCTTGTGGTTCAAAAAACATGCTAACATTGTTTGCATATTGACTTTTGCTTGAGCTTGAGTCCATAACATTCAAAAGAAAAATAATGCTAAGGTGCAAACCAAAGCATGTAAACCCTTTCTGTCACTGCCACAGAGTCACACTTTACTCTCCAGTGCTCCCCCACTGTTCCATTTTAACACGTTTTTCTTTTAAATTTTTATGTGTAAGAATAACTAGACCTATTTAGATCAAAGACCCCAGTCAAACAGACCTAAACACTGGTTGGTGACCATCTAGCAACCACTAGTCATGAGAGAAAAATGTGTTTTCTCTAGCCAGTTGTTTGGGGTGGCAGTAAAATCAACTGCTAAACCCTCTGTCAAGCAGGCCTAAAGACTGGTCAGTGAGCCACTCTGGCAACCACGAATTGCTAGAGAAGAATGTATATTCCCCAACCGGTTGGTGAATAGTTGCTGGGGTTTGCTGCCAGGGGAAATTGGTTGCAAAGAGTTATACAGCACTACACTGAAAACCTGTTTGCTTTGGCTACTGGTAGGTGGCCACTGTTGCCTGTATTTTGTACTGAGAATATCTACTTACCAGCAAACACTTGCCAGCTACTCTCTGAGCACAAGTGAAACTGAAAAGTGTGTCACAAACCAGAAACAGAAACTGTTTGCTTTCAAAAGAGAAATTGCATCTTTTGAAGTGTGTTGACTCAAACGGTGTGGCACAGCTCTCGCTTTGAAGGCGAACCTTCCTTGTTTCCTGATTGTGTCACATTTTTCCACATTTTACTACCTGTCAGCAAGCAGTTAGTGAGTGTTTGCAGACAAGTTGCAGTCTTTCATGCAGCTGCAGCAGTCTGCTAGCAACCAGAGCAATCACGAGGTATTTAGTGCAGCACCATCTTTGCCACTGATTTCAGAGAGCAACTCGCCAACCAGATGGGATTACTTTTTACATGCATTTTTCTCTAGCAAACGGAGGTGGCCAGGGGGTGACCAAGAATTCTCTAGGTGAGTGAGGCCTAAGTTTTTAGATCAGCCTTGGAGGTCTGGAGGAATTCGCTGACCTTGAGCACTCAAGGAATCTTTTCTATATGAGACCGTTTGCAAACTGTCTGAGCATCAGAAGAAAGACAGACTAGGGCTGAATTTGATACTGAAAACCTAAAGATGAATCAGATGCTCTGCTGATGTTGACTGTAAGCTTTGCATGACAGCCAAATACCTATTTGACTAGATTTTTTTAAATGGTGTTTTATGAGAGAGAAAAAATTTGACTGGCATTAGCTAACATTAGCTACCTGCTTACAGGGACAAACTGTGCATGATATCTAAAGTAATTAACAGCTAGTCCCCTATAATTTGCATCCTTGCTAACTTTGTAGCAAGAAAAATAGTTACTGGAGCCACCTCAGTTTTTGTTTAATTGTGGATATGTGGAGTCTGTTATGCGCTGAGCCGTTCAGGTGTTCATGATAGTTATAAGTGGATTCCATTTCTGACCTTGTGTTGCTCACTGTTGACACTGGAAGTGGAAGAGCAGTATTGAAGCAACACACTCGGGAGCAAGCGTAAACATTATATTCACTGGATTTTTCTGCTTCATGTAGAAGTCACTCGACATACTGTCAGGGAGGGACTCATTTATATAATTTACATTATAATCTATTAAGACATCAGCAATATTGTGATCAATACTTTGTGGCCAGAAGGATCGTTTCCCTCGATCCTCTAATCAGAGTTACACATGCTGACACCAGATGTGACATAACAGGCAGGACTTATGTCTAAGTTGTGGCCCCTACACATAAGCTGTTTTGATTATGCCGTCAGTGAAGGTGGCCTTACTTTTGCAATATACTTGTGTTCATAACTGTTGCAATCTCTCTTGTTTAGCATATTCTACATTTTATTGTGCCCAGGATTCATGTATGACTGTACAGCATTTTTTGTTTACAGATTTTCAGATGATGGTCATACAAGTCCTTAATTGTATGGGACATTTTACACATTTAAAAGGGAAGTTGCATACGTCTTGCCTCTCACAATTCATGAATGTAGTTCAAGAGGAAATGAGAAGAAGATAACTTTATCAGTACACTTATGACGTGTATGTATTCACGTTCTTAGTGTCATTTTCAGGCAGGACTGTAAGTAACCAGGATAGCGTCACTCAGTTCAGTCATTTGGTCAATGGCTGCCAAACAACACATCTACGAGCACGCACCGCCAACCACAAGGTCAAGAGTGGGGTGCTCGCCCAGTGAAAAGAGTCCTTCATGAGCTCTGCTGACTGATGCATTCCAGCAGGGCCTGCACACTTGGTTCTATGACGTGAGAGGTTTGACTTCAGGGTCATCATCAGTACAATTCCACTTCCCAGCATCTTCAACTAGCTCTCTGTGCTCCATGGAATATCTGAGGTCAGATGATGCACAATTCTTTTAATGGTGTACACATTTGCAGTTTTAGTGAAAAGCCAGTGGTTACTCCACTCGGTGCATAATGTGTCCAGAATCAGGAAGAATGCTATGTCTTTGTTCTTGCCTACGTGCTTAGTTGATGGCTGTGACGTATATCCTATTACACCAAAGATTAGATAGCTCAGTAAATCCAAGATGACCAATTTGTTTATAATGGCTGCATGTGTGAAACAGCAGTTTTAAATGCGTCTACGCCAAAGAATGGGCAAGCTTTCAAGGTAGAATTATGATTTTTAGTTATTTAGTTAAATAATTATATGTACATATGTTTTGCATAATTACAAAACCCGTCTCTTCAGCTTAAAGCTAAAGGCCCAAGTCCTCTGTATCCTGTCTAATTTTAATTTAAAAGTTCTTACCAAAAGTGGGATTTTGAATCTTTGTTTTGATGCTTTTTTGAGGATGATGTCTTCTGCTCACAAAATATATTACACCTCAAAGATGTTTAATGTGTCCAGTGAGCATTAGAAAAGCGCTTACACAGGATTTACGGTCCCTCAGTTGTGTCCAAGAAGCCAACCACAGAAAGCCTAACATTGATAATCCATTGGTCTGATGCTGAATGGTTTAAAAGTTGGATTGAAGAGGAAAGAAGCTCAGGTCACCACTCTGAAGTTAAAAATGTGCTGTGTTAACATCCAATACTTGATCAGTGCTTCCGCAGCTGTCTGAAAATCCTTATTTATGTGTCTTACCCATGCCTGGCATCACTAGGTTTAAATTTGCTTTCAGAAATTTTTAGTTTGTATAATGCACTTTTTTTTTCTTTGTTTTTACAGTCGTCTGACCAGGCCTCTGCCTGGCACTAGTTCTGAGTTCACAGGAGTGGGCTTACCAGTGTTTCTAAATGTGACAGCCCCTACAGAAATATTGCTGTGTGAAGAAACGTTAGAAATGATTCTCACAGTGACTACCATCCTCCCTCTTTCTCATTCTCTCCCTCTGCTTGCAGTTTCCCTCCCCAAAGCACACTTCACCCGGTGTGTTTGCCAGTTCTCATGAGCAGCTGAAGAGAGTGACCACTTTTTTTGGCTTGTTGCTGAAGTGGACATACTCTGAATCTATAACGTTAAAGGCATCCTTTTCTCCCCAGGCAAATATATCCTTTGGTACATTAAAAGGGAAAATCCACCCTAATACAGTTACAATGTAACAAACCATCTTGATCTTAAGTAGAAGTACCTGCTGGGTCCAAGCTGCAGAAAAGCTGAAAAAAAAATCAGAGCATTTAATACAATAGAAGAATATATGCAAATCTTTTCCTGTTCAAATTACTCTTGCACAATATTCTTCTATTGTATTTTTTTTTGCAGCGGATGGCATGATTTATGTCTTGACACACCCATTAAATAGGAACATACTCAGAACCTTCCAGATGTTGGGCAATGTTAGTAGAAAATCAGGTTTCCAATCAGTTCACTTAACTGTCAGTTATTATTTCTAGAAAATTAATTTTTGCATTTTATATCAGTAGTTGGGTGCAGTTGTTAAACCTGATCACTGTCCATCACCTGTATAGTCAATGACTTGTTTAGTTGTGTCTTCTAAACTGCAGATTAAGAATTCACAGACATTTGAAAATTACATAAGTGAAAGTGTTACATGTCATAATCTGCAAGTGCACATGCAGAACAGAAAAGATCGCACTAACAAGTGAAACCATGCTCACAAAATGTGTGCTCAACTATGTTAACAGATGGGATTTGTAGTCAATCCCAAAAACTAGTTAATGAATAGGTAAAGTCTTAAACTTTTCCTGATTTCTTGTTATACAGTCTGACTGGGCTGAACTGCTTCTTTTGTGGATGTTTTGTCTTAAATCTTCACTCATCTTACAAGATGTAGTGTAGCTGTGTGGAGGCTGCTCCTTTTTGTTTTAATTTTGGGGGAAAAACTGAATTAAAGCTCTCTGTGAGTAAATCTCCAGCTGTTGTGCTTTGGATAAACAATACGGTTACAGTTACATGTGTCTAATGTGACGTTGCAGCGTACCTATCACCTAATCTGAGAAAGGTGAGTCACATAAGGTGAAGCTGAGTAATTTCTGTTGGCATTTTCCATGTCGGCTCACCCAAACAATGACATGGTGGGTGAAACTCGTCTCCTGAGCCAGAATGTTCTCAGGCGTTTGTGAGTGGTTTTAATTATAATAAAAAATAGGTCGAGGCTGTCAATTCCTGGTTATAACCTCAGGTACCAGGAAATCAAACGTGTTATGCCTAAGCCAACAGTGAAACCTTTTTTTCCCTCAAAGATTAATCTTGCTTTTATTTGACCATGTTGAGTTTTGTGATTGAGCTGTCTTCAAAAGGATCTTCCCCACACATCTTTAGCTTTCCCTGGTTGCACAACGAGGTCCTACATCACACCCTCACTTTTCCATCTCATTAGTCTACACACCTTTCTTTTGACACAGCTGCTGCCTCACCCTGCCTGTCAGTAGCAACTGTCCATCATATAGCTTAGATTTCAGACCATTAGTGCCACATCAATGATAACATACATAGAGCCAATCACAATGATAAGGCAGTGTTTTCTGTCTCATGGATTTCCAAGGCACTCTGATGCGCTGCAGTGACTTATTAAGGCATAGGCAAGGTTTTGAAATGTGGATAAAAGATTGTTTTAACTAAGAAGGAACAAGTTTCTTTTCCTTTTCACTGAAACTACAGTGGGGATCTGTGTGCCTTTTTCTTTCCTGAGTGAAGAAAAGTTGTACTTCATTCTGAAAATTATGTGAAACTATTGCAGATACACCAAGTCTCATGGCATGTTTTGGTATTGATTGTTGTCATTGGCTTTGTCTTCATGAGTCCTGGTATATGAAGGTGTCTGGGGGGAAAAAAAGGCTTGCTATTTTTCTGGCATTATAACATCTGTGCTTGATTGCCAGCTGGGGTCATGCAGAACCACACAGATGAGGGGACAACCACTTCTGTTAAGTGGTATCCGCTTGCAGTGGCAGCCAGATGTGATCATTGATGACATAAAGTTAGTGTTCATGTCGCTGACAGCATGTTTGAGAGGAACATGGATTGACACCCTCAGATTGCCTGTGTCAGTGATCTTAAAGAGTCACTTGTTCACTCAAAGACCTGTGCTGTCCTTCACTCAGGCATCATGCAACTATTGACAATTTAAGCATTCGTTAATCTCACCTTTTAGGCAGCCATTTCCTGTTGCTTGTATCTGTCACCACTCATTACTTTTTTCTTCATTTCAGGATCCCCTTCAAGATTGGACAACCAAAAAAACAGATTGTCTCTAAAACTGTAAGTCTCAAGAACAGACCTTTACTCTATCCAAACATTTAGATTAAAACAGTCGTTTGAGGAAGTGCTATTTTAAAAGAAGTGCTTTTTAGTAGCTGTAGTTGTTGAGCTTCATGAATGGCAGAGACCACACGAATAGTAGTCTAAATACTGTCATCCAAAAAAGACTTATTAGATGCCAATTTGTCTAAGTCATTCAAGGGGGCAGAGGTGGTTGCCTTGAAGTGACAGTGAGAAGGTGTTCTTCTTGCTGGAAAAAAACCACTTCCACCATAATGGGTCTGTGGCCTGGCATTTAAACTGTGAGACAGGGTTTCCAGCTTCCTGTGCCATCCTAGGCAAAAACCATGGAGTGGGAGAGATGGTGACAGCTGTCTCATGAGTAGGTCCAAACTCAGATTAACTCTCAGATTAAAGCATAGCTAAATTGTGGGAGTCACAGATTAACAAACAGTTCAGTTTTTTACAGTACCCACAGTAGCAAATGTATCATGATAGAACTGTGTGATACATGATGCATTGCAAGACAGTCATCGACAGTACAACAGTGTCTGTGAGTTTAAAAAGTATTTTAAATCATAAACTTGTAAATGTTACTATTATAAATAAACACACACGTACATATTTGTTAACTGTTGACTCTATATTTGATGAATACAACTTTGAAGACTGAAGTAATGACTCTGTCCAAACTGGGGGAAAAAGCCACTTAGTGCAGCAGCAGCCATAATAAATATATGGCTACTTGTCATTAATAACATATTAATGGCATATCAAGAGTGAGCCAGTGAGATATATTGGTATTTTGTGTCATGACTACTCAGTAGACTCCAGATAAGAAATCCCTTTATTAGTCCCAGAATGTGGAAATTCATATCTATGCAAACATGTAATTGGCCTCTTCTGTATTTCACCTGCATTTCAACTGCTCGAGTGCGTGTCTGGTAGTAAAACACAAGCCTTCCCAAGTTGAATTTATTACATCTTATGCATTTATTTATTGTCCATTATAATTTATCTAGTCATTATTTGTACCACGTCAACAATATTAATATACTTGAAATGCATTCCTTTTTTTTTTTAGGTTGAAAGAGACTTTGAACGAGAATATGAAAAACTCCAAAAGTAAGTTTACATTATGCTTTAGTAGTTTTATGAGATAAATGGTTACTAAGGTTTTTCTGTGTTATTCAGAGTTACATAGGTAGTGGTAACGGTTTATATTATACTAAAATATGCATGTGTTACCAATTGTGTTGGGAATACATGTTCATGTGGTGGCTTTAACTTGGCACTACTTCTGCCAACATAAAAATCTTTAGTGCTTTTGAATTATTTATTTTATTCTTAAAATCATTGATTTTAAGAATAAAATCATCAGTTCCTAGTTAAGAGCATAAAGTAAGAAATATAAAATATTTAACAAACAGGTATTTAAGTATTCCTTGTTGCATATATAGTTTTTCTATTCTATTTACAAGCTTTTGCTAGTTTTAGGTGCCTGCTTTTCCTGGCATTAAATTGCAAAAAGGCTGATGTTTCAGTTTTGGTTAAGTTTGAAATGTCCTAAATTTTTAACCCTTGAGGATGTATAAATGCTCTTAATGACCTTTTAATTTCATTGTTTCTGTAAAACAAAGGCGGGTGCGGTTCATACCACATAAAATGCATGTCCTGAAAGCTCAGTACACTCAGGCCCTGTCTTACTGTGAGGCTGAGGTTACAGAAACTCCCTGAGGGCCCAGCAAAATGAGTGGGAGCATCATTTTCCTCTCAGGTTTTGTTGAGTAGGAGGGCCCTTTATCAGGAAGGTGTGGTGCCAATAGACCTTATAGATGAGTCAGAGCAGCAGGCATGTAGAGACATTTAGGTTCTCCACCCTAGAGATCCATATCAGCACATCATGATGCTCCTGTTGTCTAAATGCAGTATACTTTAGTAGTAACTGATTCTTGTGTTTGTCCTCCTGACTAGTTAACACTCTCCCTCATGGAGATGTACATAATCTGTGTCTGTGTATGCACACTTTTTCACTCTAACCTGTCGCATCCTCCAATCGGTGGTCATATCTTGCCCTCATATCCTGTCTACTTCCTGTTGGAAACATAGCTGATAATTTCCTGTGGACCTGAAATATTGTGGCTTTGTTATCTGTTTATAGGGAAAAAGTGACTTTAAAGTGCTAGTTAGATGACAAACAAAAAAAATTATCCTTTCCCTCCCACCACACGTGAAGCACATATACGTGCTTCATATGTGCTAAATATAAGTCAGCACTGACTTGTGGCTTCACACAAGATTTAAATACTAATCTCCTAAGTGAAATCCCTCAACTTAACTGAATTGCACCACGGGGACTTACTTTCTGTGCGAACCTTATTTGATGACCTGATCAGTTTTGAACAAACTGGTGGTCTGCAAAGTGTCAGCCCTAGTCTAGATTTTCTAAAGCCTAAAACCAGAGCCCAGAGGAGATGAAATAGTCAGCTTCCCCCTCGTTCTACTTGTATGACAATAGGGCTGAAAGCCTGTGATGGATTTTTGGAGATACAGCACTTACATGTATTTACATTTTGCTGCAATCCAGTAACTTTTCAAGATCAATATGTTATAATAACAGGGTAGGAAAATGTCTTAATATATATGTGTGCAAATATGACAAAGTGTAAATATTCCGGTGGCCAACTTTAATTAGACAACTCTAGTTAGTAAAATGTAACTCTATCTGGTCTAATTCTCGGTTTTAGATGTGATTTCCATGGAATTACAGTTCCTTGACCTGGTCCTTGCATGAATAGCAATGACCCAGCATCTCCGTAAAAGGAATCCAGCATAAATAGTCATGGTGGAATGTGGTAGTGGTTACATTCTGTATTTCTGTTAGAAAGTCTTTAGTGTCTTTAGTTTGCACCACCCTGTGTGGCATGATGGCCGTGGCTGCATGGGTACAAGGTTTGGGCCACAGGTACAATGAGCAGCAGCTGTTCCAGTAGGTCGCTCTATTAGCACCTTTTAGGAAGAGACTCCACGCTCACCTGGCACTCATCCAGGATGGCTCTCTCACTGTCAGTGCTGACAAAGAAAATGCAGCAGTATTTTTAAGTAGGTGGTAGTGTCTGGAACATGACTTTCACATGCACAAATAACCGTTACAAGAATATACAGGCACTACAAGAGTGTACAGGCACTGGGCCCAGAACGTACTAGTTTGTTTACATAGTAAGATACTTTCACCCACTATCTTACAAACCAATGTCCATGACTGGCAAGATTGTGCTGTAATGATGTTATTTTTATTGTCCTCATCGTATATTTTTGCTTAGTAGAGTCTTTCTAGAGTCTAGTATTACAGCCTTGTCATTTAGTTTGATTTGTTAAAATACTCTGCTTTTTGCAGTCACAGACAAAAATTCTAAAATTGACGACCTATTACATTTTCAAAATGTTTATAACAGTGTCAGAAGCAATTGTCAAGTTGCAGGTATGACTGAAAATGCAACAGTAAAATGATATCATATGATGCTGCATGGAGACTTTGTGTCTAAATGCTGCTTAACTGAACTTAACTAAGGTGAAAAAGCGATGGCCTGATCTCATCATAGCCACTCTCCCGGTCTATGTATGTTCTGAAAATGGATTTAATTCACTGTAAAGAAAACAGGAAGAATCCCTCTTAATTATTAGATACTCTCCGAAGCTTGCCTGAAGCATCAACGATAAATTAGCTGCAATTTGAAATGCCTGTTTTTGAATTTTTGAAATGTATTTTCATTAATTTAGAGAAAGCCTAATATAGCTTGTGAGACCCAGTTCTATCTAATTGGTGAGAGGGACACAAGAAGTTACTGTGGAGATTGTTCTGACAGTGTTTTTTTCTTTCCTGTGGTGTGAACAGTAAGGGATGAAGTTACATCATTTACTGCAAATGACATTTTTGGAACAACCTCCATCTGGTCTGTGGTGATTTAGTATAAAATCCTTAAACGTCAAGTGAAACAAAAGCTTCAAGGGGGAAATGTTATGTTAAAAAAATGTAATACTTGTCCTTTCATGGATAAACAAACAAATGAATAAAAGAAATTGCATTTGGAGATGAATATCTAAAACCAAAGTTGTCACAGTTAAAGTGTGTTGACTAATACCACATCGAGCATGTATGTTGCATTTTTGGGAGATTTGAGCATTTCTTTACTGTCCAGTAAATGCTGCTTTTTAAATTACTAATCCTCTTCAAATCAATTTAAGAGTTTAGATTTGGCCAGTGTACCACTCTTTCTTTGTTTAACAGCTGCTAAAAACAACTTTTTTAAAAAAAGTACTTATTCATCTCTAAAAGAGCTCTGCCTGTTTTCTCAGTGTCTTTACATCTTGTGGATTCAAACACAAAAAAATCCAACGAGATTACAGTTACTGACTTGCTATTTAATATTGTTCTTAAAAAGCAAAGGATGGAAGTAAAACCTCAGTGCACTGCATTTTTCATCAAACAGGAGTAGTGTTATGATGGCACTCTCAGGGGAGATTCTAAACCCCTTGTTTGCCTTAATTGATATAATGAATGGCATGTGTTTTCAGCCTCCATAGTCTGGTAATTGCCATTTTTAACACCCATCAATGGAATATGTGCAGTGGAATGATTGAAGACGTTAATGCTTTTGAGCGGAAATGTAGTTGACTGAAGGATTCACACTATTGTTAATTAGCTAACAGATTTTATGTGGAATCAGTCAAATGTGTAATTCCTTCTTAATCCATATGGTTTTATGTCTTCTTTTTTGAGGTTTGTGTTGTCTTTATCCATGTCAATGTTTTTGTCCACATGAACGGGTTCAGATGGATTCAGGGATGCATCGATTTGAAGTTTTCCATTCATTGAACTGTTTTAAAGTTTTTCATCTCTTGATGTAACTTTTTTTTAAGCATTTAGCCATCACAAATCGACTGATAAACCTGATCTTAATTGAAGATGTAAGTAAAACCAAGCTGATAATGGCAGCTGCAAATATTTGTCTGGTGTACCGATACATCCCTACAGCTTATGGTTAATTTTGAATTCAGTATAGATTATTAATTGATCTGAGTTAGGATTACTGATTCTTTACTGTACCACAAGACAAGAAACTTGCTGATAATCAATCTTCTGCTTGTCCCACAGGCTGGAGGATCAGACGAAAAAGCTTCACAAAGACATGAAGAAAAGCACAGAGGCTGATTTAGGTGTGTTCTGTCACCAACTTGTGTGTTACCGCGTGGTGTGCCATTGATCACTACTTGTTCGCCAACATGCTTGATGTTGCTTGGCAGGTTTTTCAGGGCCAGAAAGATGTTTGAGTGCCTTAGTGTTTTTTTTTTTTTTTGTTTTTGGTGATGTGCCCGCTCTCCAAATGATATGACATGAGACGATTGTGTGTGAGCCTCGCCCTTAATCTTCTTTTGTAGGCTTTTGTAACCGTCATAGTAGGTGTTTTGTTTTTTGTTTATTTGTTTTTTTTCTATCTATACAATATTCAGTTGGGGCTCATGGTATACCATCTCTGGCATCATTTATCCATGCATTTGTCTGCCACAGAACTCTTGTTTACTTAGGATTTATTTGCCTATTTGTCGGTTTTGTGTTTGTGTATTTGGGAAGTGGTAGTAGACATGGCCTGTGGTAAGTAGTCACTTGTGGGGGTGGAAAAGCGGGGACGGATGGAGCAGTGAGAGACTTCTTCATTTCCTCTCTTTTGTGCTCTGGAATATGAATGTCTGCATCATCAAAGTGTCATAGCTGTCAGGGCCTCATTACCGTTAATGGATTCCATCTGTTGCACAGGTCCCATCTCCACTAACTGCTACCAAACAAAGAACTGGACCTACTCTGCATGTCAGCACTGCATTTAATACACTTCTCTCTGTATCAAGCCAAAGGTGTTTATGTGTGGCACTTAACTGAAGTTGCTGACAGTCATCTGGTGAGGGTCAGTAATATATTTTAAAGCCTGCTCCTGTTCACATGTCTGAATAACAGAAGGCAAATACAGTATCTTAACTTTTACTTGTTTGTAAAGGGCATGAATTTCACCTATTTACTCGCTCCTAATGGCAAACCCTCAGGATTTTATGACTTTGTAATTAGTATGTTTGTCAGTCAAATCAAGCAATGCGTTACTTGTGCAAATTTAGAGAGATCCCAAAATGCTACACCGTGATAATTGATTGATTGAAAATTGGTCCCAAGGGGGTGTGAAATGACCAGTGACTGTTCCAAATCTCCATAAAGCCCATATACAGTGAAGCTCCTCTCCTCGGCGCAGCTCATTTATTATGACAGTGAAGCCATAATCTGATACGTGCTCTGTCTCTAAACAAAGTGGCATGAGTGCAGATTAACTGTAATTGATGCTGTCAGTGTAGAAACATGGCAAAAAATTCTCGTTGCACTGGTGAATATTTAACGCGGCACCGCCCCCTCAGATTTTTACAATGGGGGCAGCACTGTGCCATTCCAGTTGTGCACTTCCCGACGGGCTTACTTTTGAGCACCCGATTTCAAATAAACAGTGATGAAACGCTTAAAGCGGTAGTTTAATCCACAAAAATTGCAGCCACAGTTTAAGAACAATGTAAGAGTATTACGTGGAATTAGATCAAAATGCGTAGATGCGGACACCTTCAGTAGCTACTTGTGTTCCATGTGTTCTGTGAGATTCAACTTGGTTTTAATCTTTTTTTTTTTCTCTTTTGTGTGTTATGTGTATGCTTGTGTGGCTGATAGCCATGTCTAAGGCAGCAGTGAAGATCTCTGCAGACCTGCTGAGTAACCCGCTGTGTGAGCAGGACCCGGCCTTCCTGGAGTATATGACTGCTTTAGACACAGCAATGAGAAGGATGGACTCCTTCAACCAGGAAAAGGTAAGCCTCTCTCCCACACTTGGCATCTTTACTACTACTTTCATGCCATCTATGTCTTCTTTGTCTTTTTGACACAGTGATTTTCTTGAATTTGTTTGAAATATTTTTTCCTCTAACAAGCAAAGTGGGAAACTAGACAAGGGTTTTTGTTTTTTTTTTGAAAATGCATGTTTTCATATTTGTCAATATTGTGCTGCCTGTGGACTAAAAACTATCCGTATGTCTTTCCTTCTGCTGTTTTTGAAAAGCATCTGTGGTATCATCCTCTATAAGCTCAAGCTACTGGTTATCAGCTGTGAAAATTGATGCATTTGTGACTCACTCGTGTCTAAAATAACTCATACAATGGATGGGCCTTCTCTGAAGAGGAAAACATGGCTTGCCACTAAATTCACAAGAGTAACTCACAGCTTGTGTGCTGAGGTCTGTTGTATTTCTTGCATTACTTCCTAAAACAAATGTTTGGCTTCAGGTAAAAAACTTTTTTGGGGGGTATTGATCACCCCATCAGTACAAATCTTGAAGGATTATAGAAACTTTATTCCTTCCTTAGTGAAGGATACCTTTGATTAGCTTGAACTTATAAAACCTAAGGATCCCTTAAACACTTAATATCTCACCTCTGTACAGTCAGGTCTGGCAGACCTGATATTCTACCACTTATCCCATCCTTCATGTACATTGCATCAATCACATTGCTCACATGTTTGCTTCTGTTCAAATATTTCCAGGGTTTGTGATTTGGAAAGCATTTCTTTTTTCTTCTTCTTCTTCTTGTCTGCTTTGTCCTAAGGGCCAGCAGCAGATAGGCCGACGTTCTTTTGAGAACTGTAAGCAATACAGCATACTCTTGCTCGCTCTTCCACAGCTGCAGTCTGTGAAGATCTCTCAGGCTGTCAGGGCTCTTCATATTATTTGCTGGGCGCCCTTCAGTTTTTGATTAGAATCATCGCCACAGGTAGTTATAATGTGAATCATAGTGGCACCGCATGCATGCATCCTCAAGGCACTACTCTGTGAAGGGTTTAAAAAGAGGAAAAAATACAGGAGAGAACATAGGAGATCACACTAAGGCATATACCGATTGACTTTTTTCCATCTGTGTTTTCTTGACTCATTGCCCCGCTGGTAGGTGTTCTGGGCTTTTTACATTTGTTGCCTTAAAAATATTCCCCTTTCTTTTCATATTTTGCTGTGAACCGAAATGATTTCATAACCTTTCCCACAACAATGATCCAACAAGGGGGGAGAAAATGAATTCCTCTGCAAACGGTGGATAATGTTATTATTCCATGGTAAACCTGTAGTGTAAGTATCTCTGGAATAACAGACCATCTGTCACCTGGAAATACTCATATTGAGTTAAGAAGAGTTAAGTTATATTTCCTAGGAAATCTCATGAGCTGGACTCGGTTTCCATAGAAAATCGAACTGTAACCTGTTCCCCAGCGAATGTATGTGAACCAATCTCCCTGCTCCAGTGATTAAAGTGACTACTTACAGAATTCCTTTACGGACCCACTTTAAATGAGCACAGTCTTGAGCTGCTGAATAAATCTCCACTTAATGTAAGTTCAGTATGTATATATATTTTTTTGCATTTTGGCTATAGGTGTAATGGTTCTCCAAAAAGACTGAATTCATGCTACAGGTGTCGCTGGTTTTGTCACTTGGCTTTACTTCCATGTCACTCGGAGAAACATGAAATTATCGTTTTTGAGTATAAAACATACTAAAAGTGTAAGATGGACTCCATGCGGATATTCTGTAGCTGTTTTTCTTTTCCTTGATCCTTCAGCTTTTAAGTCCTTCAGACTGGCTTTGCTCACAGCTCATCAAATTTTACAGGAGCCATTTTGAGTGACTAGACAAAGTAAAATGTAGGTTGGACTGAGTGTGTGGGTTTGTGACCCAGGGTGCATATGTTCCAGGACTTGGCTTGGTTGAGTGCCCAGGAGAGCACTCCTGCCAGTTTGACTGTTTTCAGGATGGAGTACTTTCACATTCTTTCGATTTTATTCAATATCAAATTTGGTTTCTCTCATTTTCACTTAGGTTTTTTTTTTTTTTT
>VOQJ01022938.1:2234-17187 GCA_015052665.1 Apistogramma diplotaenia | reverse complement strand
AGCGGCCGAAATTTAAAAAAAAAAAAAAAAAAAAGCCAAGATGGTAATGTATTTGCTGACCTTGTCATAGATGCGATTGAGTAAACGAGGCACAACGGGAAAGAAGGTGGGTTTGAGAGTTTTAATGTCATCCATGAGAAGTGAAATGTCCCCCTGGTAAAATCCTACACGGGCCCCATAGCAGAACATAGAGACCTGTGACAGAAACAGATTTAATTTAGTATTTACACGCGCACACAAAACACCACATTAGTAAAAGAAAATAAAGCATGTGAGAAAAGGATCAACTACCTGAATCATTCTCTCAAACATGTGGGCAAGCGGCAGGTAAGAGATCGACACGTCGTCTTGTTGGATCTCGAACGAGCCCTGAGAGGGGAAAAAAAAAAAAGAGAAATAAAATGAGCAAAAAAGCACAGGGGAGAGATTAGGTTCAGGCAGCAGCATACGGCGAGGCCGCGCAGGCAATCAAACACGTTGTATGGCAGAATCTTTATACAGGGGCAATTAGTTAAAGTACCTCGCAGCGACAGGAGCAATCAAACACCCAATTAATCATACCATTAGACACAGCAGGGAGAGGGACAGTTTGGAGATATGCAGACACAAGCAAATGGGAAGTGATGGTAGCTGTGAGGCTGTTCTCAATTAGACAACGAGGTGGAAGAGTAGACAGACCTCCAGGATCTTAATGACAGAGGAAGTGTTGGAGGCGATGTTGCCGTGGGTGATCATGGCTCCCTTGGGCTTCCCTGGGTAAATAAACAAAACATTATTGCAGTGCCCCTGCGCAGCAAAGGAAACTACAGCAGTGCCATAAAGAGAGGTTGTTAGTGGGCACTGAAGGACATTTCTTTAATGATGTGAGTGAAGGATAATTACGAAGAGACTTATGAGATCAGATGGTACCTGTGGTTCCACTGGTGAAGCAAACCACGGCCAGATCCTGAGGCTGGGGCGGCTACAGAGGGCAGCAATAAAATATGAGAAAATGACAACGGACTTCCTCCACTTGTAATTTAAGCCCCTGTTTATGAGTGAGTGTTAATGATATCTTATTGGACAGGAGCAACGACAGAGCTGTCATGCCAGTATTTAGGGGGAGATTAGAAATTTACATGAGCCAGTCTGATGGTGCAGCTGAGAGACGACAAACTCACCACAGGATCTTTGAGGTTCTTCCTTCCAATGTCCTAAGATGTGGACAAAGAGTCGCTGCTCATATCAATTTACACATCAGCAATGATGGAGCTGATTAAAGGGGTTACATTTAAATGACTATGCACTATTAGGATTTAGTGCCCCCTCCCCCCTACTCACCATGAGTTGCTCCAACTTTAAAACCTCCACCTCACAGTTCTTTGCCCTCTCCACAAAGGCCTGGCTGAAATCGTTAAAGAGAACGAGGCAGGACAGCTTCGGAGTCGTGCCTTTCTCCTTGTTCTCCAACAAAGACGCTGCTTTCTCCTCCCGGTCACAGATCACCAGAGAGATCTCAGCTTAAAAAAAAAACAAAAAAAAACAAAACACCAAGACACACTTACATAGGAAGTTTGTGAAGAAATGTTCTCATCCAAGTGTGAAATCTGTGGTATCCCACTCAGCTCTTCTGCCTGTCTCAACAGAACCTCCAAACATAGCCTCCCTTTGAACTAATGAAGGATGATCACATCTTTTTTGGGTCATCTTCAAATATTTCTCAGACTCCTAATAAAATTAATCCAACAGCTAAAATGGAACAACTGTGTTTACTTATACTTTACTTCAACTGAACAGGTCTAGGTCTGCTTTGTTTAATCTTTTTATAGACTCGCCTGCCATTTCATTAGATACACCTGCCCATTAACTACCCCAGCAGCCAATCACATGGCAGACACTCACTGCATTTAGACACGGTCAAGATGACCTAGTGAAGTTCGAACTGCGTGTTGGAATGGGGCAGAAAGGTGGTTTAAATGACTGGTTGTTGGTGTCAGAGAGGCTGCTCTGAGTACCTCAGAAACTGCTGATGTACTGGGATTTTCCCGACGCATACAGCGTGCAGCAGTTCTCTGGGTGAAAATGCCTTGTTGATGTTAAAGGTCAAAGGAGAATTCCCAAACTGTTTGGAGCTGACAAGAAGACAAGAGTAACTCAAATAACCACTCGTTACAACCAAGGTATGCGGAAGAGCCTCTCTGAACACGTCGAACCTTGAAGACGAGCTACAGAGCAGGAAACTGAGACCTTATTTTAGTATTGGAGTATTTTTATGCAAGTAGTACTTCTAAAAGTTATAGTATTCTCTACACACAATGACCACAAGGGACAAAATATGCATACATTTTGTAGGTCTTCCATGATTTTGCTTTAATTTCTGTAATTGTTTTTCTGTGCAGGTTTTCTCACCAAGGTTGAGAATATGGACCATCGCCTCCAGTCCTAGCGTGTCATAGAGGGGAACAACTGCCATGGAGTATGTGTAGCAGGCCAGCTCTGAGATGATCCACTTTAGCCAGCAGAGGGAGACAAAGCAGCACTGTTACACTCATTCCCAGTCCTAAGTTATTAGCTAATGAGTGGGTATTTTACCATGCACCTCATCTTTATAAAACTATATATAAATAAATAAATAACCCTCAAGGTGTAGATTGGTCAAATGGGAGGTTCAGGGCTCTAACAGAGGAGAAAATTGTCTTTTACTATAACAATAATTGCCTAGTTTGACAAGTGCATTAAAATTAAATGACGCTCCAATGTTAGCTGCCCTGGAGACTTACATTCACCACTACCACTGTGCTGGCAATATAAATAAAGGGAAATACATTTTCAGGACAGACAGATTAAAAAAAATTCACAACTTAATTTTCAAAATGTGTTTAAAAGGGGGATGCTGAGCTTCAGGGGTAGAATCATCATTCACAAACCTCAGAGGAAATGGAAGTTATTTAATAAATGAAATTATGAGCTGTCACACCACAGAGCAGTGGGAAGTCCATACCTCTGGCCTGTTTTGTGCATATATCCCAACAAACTGCTCCGGATTCGGCTGGCAGCCTTTAGCCAACAGGCCAGAGCCGAGCACCTGCGCCTGCTCAGCCACCTGAAGGATTAGAGGAACTCAGTGAACAAATAGGAGAGACTATAACACATTACGTGGAAGTGCTGAGATAAACTAAAGATGTGTCAGACCTCAGTGTAGGAGATCCACTCGTAGGGCTGGCCCGGCTTCCTGAAGCCAAGACACGGGCCGTTTCCTGAAGAACACAAGCCAGCTGTCAGTTCATATCACAGCCATCCTGTGATCTTTTTCCCCCTTTAGGAGACTTCAAAATACTGAAAGTCTTTTGAATGAGCCACTTCTCAGTTTTTTGTCTAATCTATCTGCTTTTACACTGACTTTCTAGCAGTACATTTTAGGATAGTGTTAAATGAAGTGTGTGTAAATGTGTGCATCACCTGAGATCATCAGGCCTCTCTGGAACATGTCGTAGGCCGTCCTGGTGTCGTCATAATAAAACTCCAGCATAGAGTCATCCTTGAGGATTGCCGACCGCCTGCAGCTGGGATCTCCCTGCAACGAACACCATCCCTGTCACTGACAGCCCTGCAACAACGCATCACGCCTTTAATGCACATCCAAGTGTTACGATGCCAACAGCAACCATGCCTCACTCACGTTAACGGCCACAGACTGGGACTTAAGATCGCAGGGAGGACGCATGGGTCGAGGACGGGTCACCAGCCAGTACGCTGTGATGGAGGCCAAGGCACTTAAGCCCAGCACAGAGGAGGGCGACAGAGAGAGGGAGGACAGGGAGAAGGAGGAGGAGAGAGGCAGAAGACTCCACAAGTCCTCTGATTCAGAGCCTTTAAGTCCTGCGCCTGAACGAAGCGACCGCAACCACTCCTGGAACTGCATAGCTGAGCGGAGGAAGAAAGAAAAACAGACGGAAAAATAACCGGTCAAAAGGAAGAAAATTACATGGTGTATAGGGAAAAATGTTGAACTGTGCTGCAGTTTGAAACACCAATAAGCATACAGCACGCCAAGAATGAAGCATTTTGTACTGTTTAGATTTTTAACTTGACGCTTTATCTGATAAATTCGATACAGAACTTTGTTGCTGTTCTACAACTTTTGTTTTATGTGTTGCTGGGAAGTTTAGCACCAACAGAGTTATTTACCTTGAGATGCAACAAAGGATTATTTTTTACTAATGATTAATCTTCTGACATGAAGTTGCAAAAAAAAATAATAAAAAACAACCCCGAAGGCCCAAGTTAGCATCTTTATTTCTTCCCCACAGACCAATTTTTTCACTCTTTGATTTATGACTTAGAAGATTATCTGGCTCAGAGTCTGCGCATTTTACTGTGTGCAGCACGAGATTAAATTTCCATCTAAAAAACAAAAAAACAACCAAAAAAAAAAAAAGATAACAGGGTCACTTTAATCGAGGAGGAGCAAGATTCTCCAACATTTTCCTCCAGTCTATTTGGAAAAAACCAAGTGCTGGATTTAATAAGATATTTTGGTCACATCATCAGGAATGATCAGTATGACGATGGCGATGTGAAGCAGCAGATGAATTCAGAAGAGGCCTCTTTAACAGCCGGTTGCCCTCTGACTTTATACATCTTCGCGGTGCAGTTACAGTCCAGCAAAAGTGGAAACAATCTTCAGGTGGCGCACTGAGCCAGTCACATTTCTAACTTTCATGCTGTGTTGAAGAGTCACGTGCAAGTTTGTGTGTGTTAATTTATCCTAAAAAAGACTGGACTTCTCTGTGCTGACGAGGACTTTGACTGAACTTGATCAGAACTACAATCTATTTATTTTCTTTGGACTTTTATCTGTAAAAACAAAAGCTACATCGAGTTCCGCTTCACTGTATTTTTATATGCAACGAATGCAACAAGAGGAATGATTAAATTCATTTATAAGTGATTCAGCCAGATGTCACTCAGTGAAACGGCTGTAAGAGCTCCACTCACTGTGGGTTCAGGCTCCACTATAACAGTTCATCCAAATAATATTGCAGGTTCTATGAACAGGCAGTCTGTGGAGTGGGCAGGAGAAGAAGCTGTGACAGGCTGTCTTTGTACAACACAACATGACGACTAACTGAACCAGGGTCTGACCAAACAGTTAAGGTTGTCGCTGTAAATCTAAATACTATTATAACTGTATTACACACCATCCTTGTAGCTGCTGTGTGCTAAGTTTTTATGGTTTGCTGTCACCTCTGTCCATCCACTCCGGGTTCTGCCCCGGACCTGCAGATTACAGGGGAATGCAACACATCTGTCATCACTGCTAAAATGTTTCTTGTAAGTTTTTAATTTTCATTTTATACGTTTATATTCATTGTTTATTTACAGTGTTAATAAAGAGACTAACAGCGGTTTCTCGCTGGTACTTTGATATTTGGCTAATAGAAAAATTACTATCCAGTTTCAATAAACAGTGAACAAATGCTGATATCAATAATACTATATCAGTAATACTATAGTATATGTACAGTCTGTAAAAATAAACTTTTACTTAAGTAAAAGTACAATGTTCTGCATTAAAATATATTTCAAGTGTCTTTGTAATTGTTGAGTCATTAAAGAGTACACCTGGAGCTAATTCGCTGTAGCTAAATCAGACTACAATTTATATTTTATATTAATCTAATTCTGCCAAATAACAGAGGTTTAAATGGAGCTCAAAGTAAAAAATTTGCCTTTGTATAGTGCTTCTTTTTTTATGAATACATTTAAGAAAATAAATCACTAAAAGTGTTGATTTGTGCTGCGTATCAGTAACTTGCTGTCTTGATGATAAATTGACTGTTTGCAAAGTCAAGTTTGCCAGCTAAAGCCGTTATTGCTAATGTGCACTGGTGGATGTGCTGATTTATCACTGGCTTCACTTTGAGACTGGAGAAATAAATAAATCTTAAAAACTGGAGAATTCTGAGGCGCGTTTTGAAGCACTCATCCAGTCCTGGTGCAGTTGCGTGTTTGCTGTAGACTGAGCAACTTTTGTTGGCAGGTTTATTTGTCTCCGTTTTGGCCAGAGTTACAGTATAATTGTTACATCCCGATGCACACTTTTTCCCGATCATGATCTTTTTTTCCTCGCTCAACCATAAGAGGGTATATGATACAACAGTTTAATGGGACAGGAGTGCAGCTAGAACTTTCTTTTGAACCCCCCGGTCTTAAAGATTCATTCAGTATTAAAGTAGTCAGTATTTCCACTGCTACACAGCAAACAATAACTGCTGATAGTTGATTCTGCAAATTTTATTTTCCAAATTGTAAACAAATACAGCTTAAAACAGCTCTTATGTTATTGCCACGATGTAACTCTGTTTAAGGCAAGAACCTGAATAAAGAATAAAGTGACCAATCACATTAGGCTCCGCACAAACAGTCGAAAGTGAGCTGCTTCCAGGGAACAGGTTTCAGCTCCTTGCGCAGAATGTTTCCCACATGAGAGTGAAACTGCAGCAGCGCATACACACAGCTGACTCTCGTGTGCACAATGGCTTCTTTGTGTGCATGAGTGCTGAGTTCTACGCGCACAGGCTGTTGAATTTACACAAAAAGAATGAATACCTTGTGCATTACAAAGAACATTAAAGAAGATCATTGCACAGCAATTGTTTGTGCATTGTTGAAATGCATTAAGTGTAATAGTTCTGAGTTACTGCTGCTAGCTAGCACCACTGTTTCGACAGCCCCGTGAAAAGGAAAGCCGGGTGTCTAAATCTTTCCTTGCCGGTACATAGCCTTTACTTCAGTAAGCCCTATTTAAGGTGAAGTTTTGGTGACAAAAAAACTGTGCATCTTGTGGCTCAGGCTGAACTGCAAGGGACTCTGAGGTGGTTTGGCCACACAGGCCCACCGACATTTGGACACGCCCTGGTGCTCGGAAACCCAAACCCCCAACTGTGGCTAAAAATAGCTCCACTAAGACTAAGGGAGTAAACCCTGGAAGAAACTCTGGAGGAACCAGAGTCAGGAAGTGGAGCTGGGCACCTGGAATGTGAGAACCATGACATCAGGTTTCTCCAACAACCTCCAAGATATCAGCGATGCTCACAAGACTGCAGTCATTGACCAAGAGCTGAACAGACTGCAGAAACTAGACTTCTGGACTTTGGATCTGTGAACGAGAAAGAATTCACCTTTTTCTGGGAAGGGAAACAAACTGATGAGACCAGAGAGCATGGAGTAGAGTTCACTGTCAGGAATGGGATCCCACTTTCAAAGGGAACCGAGCAAATCTTGTCTGTCCAGCTTAACACTCCAGCTGGAGCCCCCAACTTCATCAGCACTCGTGCCCCAACAGTGATCTTGCCCTCCAATGCCCAAGACAAATTCTATGACAAGCTCAGCACAACCATAACCCTGATCCTTGAAAAAGAGTTTGTTTGTCCTTGACGATTTCAATCCCAGAATAGGCGCCAACTACAACTCCTGGCATACATGCCTTGGGATACAGCACCAGGAGAGTAAATAAGATTAGAGACAACTTCGGTTCAAGCACTGGCCAGCTTACCAAACATGAGGCTTTCCTTACATGCTGTGACTCCGATCATTCCTTAGTCTGTAGCAAGCTCAAACTGTGTATGAAAAAAGTGTCACATACTAGAAAAAAGGAAAAAAAATATGGCAGTCCTTTCATCAACACCAGCAAAACTGACAACCAGGGAAAGGTTGAGAAATTTGCCACTACTCTGAGGAACTTCTTGTGAGGTCCACCATTAGCAAATGCCTGTGGCAGATGGGACCATTTCACCTGCCACTGTGGCCACGTACAAAGCCAACCTTAGATAGAGAAATCTGCAAGTTCTTTAGGCTGCCCACAGCAAAGTCCGGCAGACTGCCAGGCACTGTGCCAGTAACTGTTCCAAGTTCCAGGTCACAGCAGACAACGGTAACATCAGGGGGATGTGCAATGGCTTCAAGCTGGCCTTGCGCTCTGCCCAGAAGAAGCCCCTCTCAAGTCCACTGCAGGTGAGGTTATCGAGGACTGGACAAAATGGATGGACCACTGGGTAGGGCACTACTCTGAGCGCTATTCCACGGAGAACGTGGTCTTTGAAGGTACTCTGAACAACATCAAGTGCCTACCTGTCCAGGTTGAGCTGGACAGTAAACTAACAGCCCAAGAACCGAAGGAAAACACATGGTCACCCAAACAAAAGTGACAGAAGTGTTTTCTCCCTATGGCAGTGGGCAAAGGTAGCCACTATTCATAACAATTACTGACCTGATGAAACCCTTCAACCTGGTCAGCAGAGACAGCTTCTTCAAGATCCTGCTCAGCATCATCAAGTCCTTCCACGCCAACAAGAAGGGTACTGTTGTCTTCAGCGGGTTAACATCTGACTCCTTTGGCATCTGGAGCAGGGTAAACCCGGGCTGTGTTTATGTGCCAACACTGTTCAGAATATTCTTCAGTCACTACAGAAAGCATCATCTTCGCACCACACTGGATGGGAACTTCTCCATCTCTTCATACTAAGAGCAAAGTCCAATGTCCAACTGAAATTTCTCAGCGACTTCATCTTTGCTGACTCATCACCCATTCAGCTGACATTACAGTAAGCCTGAAGTCAACACGGGTCATAATGCAAAATGCAGAGCTGCCAACACATCTCAAACCATGGAAAATATCCCATAGGTAGACCCCAGCTGTGATACATCTGCAAAAGAGACTCATAGATTCTGAACACTGATAGAAACATCTGGGAAACCCTGGCTTCAGAGCGAACAACATGGAGACAAGCAGTACACAGTGGACTCTCCAACTTTGAAGAGACACTTGCCCAGGAGTCCAAAGCCAGGAGACAGAACTGGAACGCCTACAACCAGACTGACAGACCATCTTCAGCCTTCATCTCCCAACTCCACAGGAAGGACTGCCCTTCCCACCAGAATGAAACGGAAGGATACCTACATATGGTTCATGCTATAGCTCAGCAAAAGGGCAAGTTTTTCAGGGGGCTAATAATATTTTGGTTTTGGTTTTAAATTATTGTCTTATAGAAAATAGAAATCATTTATGCTTTCTAAAGAAAACCATCATGTTTTGAAATACTATGCTAAAAGTTCCTTGCAGTGTTAAAAAAAAGTTGGTAAAAGGTTAGTATTTTTAAATTTCATAGGGGGCTAATCATTTAATCTTTGTATGACAAAACAGCACTCCTATGAAACCAAAGGACAAAATCCATCCTTCCAGCCTCCATTTCCCACAGTGCAACTTGCCTGGTAGCTCACTTCTAGCTCTTTTCATCATTGTACATTTTCAGTCTTGTGGTCCTGAACCGAAACTGGCTCTAGCAGTCATTTCTTCTCAACTCACTGTCTACAGAAGACTTGTTCTCACATATGGATTCACGGTCCCTAAGAGCTATAAACAGCCTGGCATATATCTGTGGAGGTTTACACATCTTTCACCCCACATCCTGTTCATCTAAATACTAATGAGGTCGAAAAGAAAATGTGATGTTAAAAAAAAAAATCATTCCACTTCTCAAACACTATAATCCAGCCTGAAGTGTCCAGATTAAAAGGGCTAACCAGAGCGGACCACAGGCTTGGCACAGCTGAGAGAGAGGGAAGAGAAGAAAAGGCTTTGGCTCAATACAGGAGAGTGCGGTGGTGGTGGAGAGACAGCAGGAAGCAATAACGATTGGTTTAACAGAAACAGGCACTGGGGTTACTCTCAGTCATGTTCTGCCACCCTTTCATCCGACAGAGAGAAAGAGAGTGACTCAGGATATGTACAGTAGCAAGGGGCCAGTGGTGAGATCGGGTGAGGAGGGAGGACCGGCAAGGTCCACCCCTAATGATTCTCTGCCAGACTTTATTGTTCATATAAAAACTGAATGAATCAGGGAGACACGGGGAGGGGAATGGCAGCTTGAAAATGATCTATACACAAAACATGAAGAAAAAAAAATCTAACAAAGTGCAAGACCAGACTTCTCCCTGAAACTGCTAATTTCATCCCCTCAAGCAAAACACTTCATCTTCTACCACAGAAGGAATTCACCTCGCTGAATAAATCTCTCCTTTCCCACATTCACTCCCCTCCCCGAACACTCCTCAACCTCTCACCCACTTTCTCCCCCAGTACCCAATAGGAGACGATAGCTTACCCCTCCCTCCTGTTTAACTGGGCTGATGTTACGCTGCTTCCCTTCCCTGTGCGGGCAAAGCAATGCCACACTTGTCCTCAGAGGATTTATAATCTGCTTTGAGCATCAATTTATGTGAACTAAAGCTGTTCACTTCCCACTTTACACCTGCTGAAGCCACAAAGCAGCTGGTGAGCCCCTCGAGTCATTTCAATAGGTAAATAAATTGAAAACAAAGGGCTTTATGAAAAGTGACATCAAAAAAAATGACAGTGTGGTGTTAAAAGGGCTTCCTGTGGCCCCTTTCAGTCTCTTCAGCCCTCCCTTCTCTCTCACTCCCATTCATTATGGCTATTGTCAAGGCCCAGACAAGAACCATTGTACTTCCAGCTCTTACTCCCTGGAAGACAGGAGACAAAGGGAATGGCAAACACATGTGAATATGTACCGAAGGAAAACAAATGCACCTTCATTCTCTGCCCATCCCTGCAGGGAGAGAGCATTTTGACTACATTGTCATTCGGAGAGCTGCGATCACAGCAGGCCACTCGTGACAGAGGTGCATTTCACACGGCAAGTGGTGTGATGTTTGAGCAGCAACAGCGGATTGAAATTAAGTTGGGTACAAGTAATGGCAAAAATCAACATGTGTATATTGAATACACACCAAATGCCACACAAAACAGGTTCACATGGAAACAGTCTGCATGTCTGTGCACGTTTACTCCCGCTCACAGGCAGAGACATAACTGAGAGCTATTCACAACTCAAGTATGACAAACAAGTGAGGGAATGAAGTACGCTGAATTCACAGAAAAACAAAAACCGGTTTCAGGTAAAATCTGGCATGTAATCAATAACCATAACTTCATCAACCTTCCTTAATAATCGTCAGACATTTTGGCTTTAATGAGGTGTCACATAAAAATGATCTCAGGCAGGTTTAAAGGAGTAAAATTCAAAGAGAATAATAAAGCTATGAATTACCAATCACAGCCCAGGAGCCACAGCTGACAAGACACTGCTAAGATCACATCACTGCTCTGAGATCTGAGGAAAGTACTAAGTAGAAGAGAAGGAAAATAGACCACTACACACACAGCACGCCCTGCACAGTTGGAAAACATTTCATGGTGGCTTACAGCACTGAATTTTGCTCAGCCTTCCAAGACCCCACAACACTTGACCATGAAGCTGAGCCAGATAGACCCCCAAGACAAACATCTGGATTATCCAGCCACAACTGCAGGACCACACTGAGCACCAGCATTCTCCGGGGCAGTGTGTTTTATCCTGCACTGCAGCTGTATCATTAGGTTTCCAGATGATGCCACTGGAGTCCCAAAAATCAGCAACAGCACAGGAACAACTTGTAGATAAACGCAGCTTTTAGCAGTGCAGTGTAAGGCCAAAAGCTCTTCCCCGAACACAGTAAATGTGGAGGAAGTGCTTCAGAAATGATGTCTTCTTTCAAATCTGCATATAAACTTTGACTCCAGTTGTTACCTGTGAATCCTGGGATGAAACAGGCATTGGATCAAGAGGATCATGAGTTTGCTTATTCAAACATTTTTTGAAAAAGTCCATGTTCAAAGAAAAAAAAAATCCCCCAAAACTTCAATGTTTACAATTTAATTGTAATCAGTAGTAAAAGAGTCCTCTTGCTCTTAGTGAAATGACAGAAATGCAGTATTAAGAGTGGCTGAAGCTCTCTGGGTTTTAGTTTTTGGGTTAATTAATGCAAAAGTTGGCTTCATTGTAAGTTTTTAGTACAACTTCAGTGTAGTAGGAAGTAGCCGTAAGCTGTCAGAAATGTATTTTGGCAATATCACCGGCACAGCTAAGCAAGTATAAACAGAGTTTAAATGAGTGGAACTGAAATTGCTGCTTTGTTGTGATCTGTGGTAGCTCTAAATGATTTTACAGCACAGACAAAGCCTTACTTTGAACACTTACATGTAGTTTCCTCTTCGTTTGACAGGCAGGAACAAATGCCTGAGATGCTAAAGTTGCAGTTTTCTTTCCCGAATGAAACACAGAATAATGATTTGGTTCTCTCTGAACCACATAGAATGTATACAGAGATCTGTACAGTAGCTTGCAGAGCTTCTCTGTGGTGATGGGAGCAATGCTGGGGAATGCTTCCCCCTGACCCAGAAAAACTACAGGAGGTGGCATAAAGAGTGGGGGGAGGTTTTTAATAGGGGAGAGACGGGCCACAGCATTTTGTGCCGGCACCAGAAGCAGCAGTGCACTGTGCACACGCTCCATGTGCCCAGGGAAGAGAGTGTTCTGATGGAGGGGGAGATGAAGAGAGAGGGCTGCAAGACGGACACGTGAGGCTGGACGGGCAAGCGGGGAATGAGGGGGCGGGGGCAGGAAAAAGAAAGAATGAAACACGGGTGTTTTCTGGCTGTGATTCCTAAACGAAGCGTGAAGAACACAGACACATACACACACTCGGTCCCAATGACGATTCTCTTGTAGAGGGGGAAGGAGGTGACGTTTAAAACGAGAAAGACTGCACATCCGGCACGCAGAGAACACCACTTTCCACAAGATGGTCGGGAATCTCCCAGGGTCTCGAATTCACTTAAAACTGACTTGAATTCCTCGAAAACAAAGCTGCAATTGTGCAAGCTTTTCTAGTCTGAGCTTTTTGTTTTCAGGTAACCAAGCAGCACCAAGTTCAAACATCAATATACCATCATAGCTCACGTTTGACTTGTTTCTTCAGGTCTGGGTACAAACCTCAGCCAACATATTCAACACTGCAACTGTCAAATACACATGGGCGGATGCCAAAGCAGATGGCAAATCACCATGTGGACAACTCCCAACATGCTGTCTCAGAATATCTAGACACGCAAGTAATAGAACTACTATTCAGAACAAACCAGTTCCAAAGCAGATGCAACATTTGTCAGCAGGTGTGATTTTACATTTAAAAAAAAGTCAGAAAACCTAAAATTAGGGCTGAAACTCTCTCCAACTATTATCATCCTCAACTTGGACCACATACAAAATCCGCTGCACCCCCCGCACTTTGCTTCCATGTTAAGCTTGGACAGGTATATTTCTGCCACCATGCACTGGCAAAAAGAATGTATATATTATACATTTTATTATATCTGCTTAAGTTTAGCAAAACAAACACTGACTCCTCATCTCAATATATATTATCCCTAAAACTGGCCTTTTAATGTAGCTCTATATTATGTAACAAAACCGAAGATTATTTAGACTATTCACTCAAAAGCTGTTTCGTGTGCAGGGGCATGAAACACGCAAGGAAGAAGAAACTGATTAAAACAAAGTATTTATACATAATGCGAGTCTTTACTGATCACTCTTGTTCTTAAAAATAAAAAAAAACAGCACTTCCTGTGGGCTCATTCAGCCTTCCTTATGTCAGAGAGGTGACCTGTGCTTGATGACAGTAGTGTCTTCTTTTTATAGGATTCTTATGATAATCGACTGCCTACTGAAAGTTCCACTTCGATCTACAATGGTATCAAGCATGCTGATTAGCAATTATTTTTGTCATGCAATGCCATTTGAGAGGTTATTGAGAAGTAATTTTTAAAAGTGTAACATCTTCTGCAACAGTCCAGCCTCTCACCCGGCAAGTGCTGCTGGAATAGGCTTATGATGGGAAACAGATGTCAAATTAAATATAATGTAATTGCTTTGCTTTGTGGAAATCTTAGAACTCTTAAAATGCCAACAATGTTGCTTTCGGTCGTGCTGATCATTGGGTCCATAGGTGAAACATGCTGCACGTTAAAATTTGCTTTAATAATCTTCAGAAGGTCAAGGTTTTTCAGGGTGGGAAAAAGGCAATTAAATCAATGGAATTTAGGAAAACAATGCAGAGAACATCTGGAATCATTAACTGAGGGGGGAAAAAGCTGCATATCTTTAGATATCCTACCAGCACCGAGACACACTGATAAACAGTACTATGTTGTGTTCTCCATGTAATGTGAACTTTAAGTGATATAACGTTCCATGTTCCACTTTGAACTGTGGTGTAAATAACACCAAATATTTGCACATTTGTATTTGTAACAACACTGGAATGCTAATTCATATAAACATCTTAGTAACATGCCAACAAGCAAGTAGCGCTTCAGTAAAAGTTCAGTTCCAGCCATCATCTGAGAAGGCAAGATGCAGAGGACACCAGGAACAGGGTGCCAATCTGTTGCAGGGCTGACACAGAAACAGACAACCATTCACATGAGCAGAGAATTTAGAATCACCAATTAACCTAACCCTATCCACACCTCTGGACTGTGGGAGAAAGCCAGAGAACCCGCGCAGACGCAGATAGAACATGCAAACGCTGTGTGGTGACAGTGCTAACAACCACACCCCCGAGCTACCCCAAAA
This sequence comes from Apistogramma diplotaenia, assembly GCA_015052665.1. Classification (NCBI taxonomy): domain Eukaryota; kingdom Metazoa; phylum Chordata; class Actinopteri; order Cichliformes; family Cichlidae; genus Apistogramma; species Apistogramma diplotaenia. The sequence goes on along the minus strand of VOQJ01022938.1, from coordinate 2,668 downwards.
CAGTTAAGTTGGTAACATCAATATATTAGGGGCATTAAGTGAGCTATAGAACGACAGAGTGAAAATTAAGTGGAAAAAAAGCAGCATAAAGCATCTCATTAAGGAATTGAGCCTCGATGTGTCTCGACATTGATTCTGAGTATTTAAAGCTGTACTGGAGGGATGGAGCACCATTCTTCAGTAAGATTTTCCTTCATTTCCTCTTTTGATAACAGTGTGGAGAACACGAGCATGTGGGTCCAAGCAGGTGTTCATTTTTGTTGCAATCTGGTGATTTGCAAAGGTCTGAGCATATGATTGCAATCACATTCATACTCAAAGCACTCGGTGAGCCCTTACGCACAATGAAGGGGGGGGGGGGGTGGGGGGGGGGGAAAAAGTTCATCAAGGGGTGAGGGGACCCACCTGGGGGGACCCCTGGGGACACCTGGACA
>VOQJ01022932.1:5683-16329 GCA_015052665.1 Apistogramma diplotaenia | reverse complement strand
CCCCCCCAGAGGCGTTTTTTCCCCCCCCCCCCCCCCCCCCCCCCCACACACACACACTGTTGATTGGTCGTTCATGTATTAAAAGCTTGACCTGGCGTGGTGCTCGAGGGGGGGAGGCGAGGATCACTGAGGTGGCGCCTTATAAGAATTGTGCTGCTGCTTTGCTCTCAGACCTTCTTCCTCGTCTCTGCCCCACATGAGGGGGGGAGGGGGGCGTATGAAAGTGGGACCACACATGCTGTGTCAATGTTTGCTGGAATAATTAGAGACAATGTGGGCCAATAACAGGAGGAGTGCAGTAACCTGAACCCACCTTGCTCTGCCCCGACAGCAGCACAAAGCCCGTCGCAGGTGCGCACATCCCCGGGCTCGGGGCAGCAGCGTTTCAGCCGGCGCGGCGCTCCGAGGATCGGCGGGAAAACGGATTGGTTTCTGTGGAGCTGCTCTCGTTTCACCGCTTGTGCCAGCTCGAAGCCGCGCTGATGTCCAAAGGCCTTCTAAGCGCCTCTGCCACCAACCCCAGAAAGTCGACCCTGCCCCTCGTCACCCTCCACAGTCCTCCAACACATGTCCCTGGCTTAGAGGACCCTCTTTAACTAGAGGATATCCGGCCGCTCGGTATGCAAAGAGCTTGTGGATTCCTGACATGAGTGCTAGAGCTGGACTCAGAGGTGACTTTCAGCGTAGCCAGACAACTGTTGGATTAGCGGGACACTTTGCGTTGAATCCGAGCCAATAGGAGGCAGCCTGGCCCGGGCTCGGAGGTACTGGGTTAAATGTGGTTTGCAGCATATATGGCACATTACCAGAGCTGCCTGTGTTTAAACTAAGTCGTTTTTGATAAAAATGAACAAAAATTGCCAACGTAAGGATGAGAAGCATCGTTAGCGTGAACAGGAAGCCTAAAGGTCCCCAAACGGAGCCTGTGAAGTGCTTCCTGTGCTGTGGATGTTTCCCCGGCTGCATCAGAGCCCCCCGCTGCCGTGCTCCCTCCCCGGAGACGAACCAACTGGTTTGTCCCCTCCGGTGTCCGTCTTGAAAGGGGACACCGCTATGGGATGCATACATCCCCCGGAGGTTACTGGTGTCATTGTGGCACCTGTCTCCTCCACTCTTTGCCTGTGTCAACAGCTCCGATTTATTTACATTCCCAGTTTTCCCTTTTCCAGAACTGGGATCTCCAGAGGCTCGGTTTGAGGGGTTTCAGTCGGTGCAGCGTGTGAATACTTTTCCTTACAGTTCAGTAACAGCTGGAGTCGCACTCGGAGTGTCGCCCTGTTTCCCTCCTGTTTGCTAAATACAGCATCAGTGTTGTGTATTCATGCTAATCTATGTTTTGGTATTTTTAGCTCGATTGCAGTTTTTTGTTTGTTTTTTTTCCCACAAACAGCATGAAGCTCATAAGCAGCAGCTTCGTTTCCTGCACGACTGACGCGAGCTTTAACTGTTTCGGTTTGGTGTGACGGAGCATAATCCCGTCTCAGTTTTAGCCCCCGGGACACACAACAGCTTTCATTTTATTCTCTCCTCCTCTGATCAGGCTCAGATTCTCTCCAACTCCTCCAAGGCTTGTTTTCCGTCTCCACTCGGCTGATGTTCCTTTCTGTTCTCCCGGCTGGCAGCGTGTTCCTCATCACAGCTTGTGTTTCCTCTTATCTACCGTTCTTTTATAAGTGGCCGCCACACATGCCCGAGAAAAGGGGGGGGGTGCTGATGTTATCAGCAGGTGGAGATTTCACCACAAGAGTCGGGGGGCCCAGTGTGGCCGGAGGAGGGCCGTGCCGGAAAGGGGCCGACATGGGAGCCAGCAATGTAAATTCTTTACAGTGCAGCCCAACTGTGATCCAAACACCTGCCTTTTTAGTTACCCACTGAGCTTTGTGCATGGCACATGGAGAGTGTCTGACAAATGGGCAGTGATGCATGCCTCTTCAAATTTGTTGTTGACAAGTCTGAAGCTGTTTTATCTTCTGCAGCTCTGCAGCAAAGGCGGACCTCAGGACGGCTGCGAAGTGTGTTTAAATCCCCCCTTTAAGTTTTAATTGCCATCCAGTCTCAGTGCAAAGGAGCAGCCTATGTGAGGTGTGTGCATCACAGAGAAGGCAAATCGTTGACATGGAGGGCAGGGAGAGCAGGGATGATGGGGACAGGCTGGCGGCTAAACCAAAGCACGGCTCACAAAAGCCTAAAATGATATCGGTGGGTATATCTGGATGCTTGGGATGCCTCGGATGGCTGCTGTACACTTTTGGCTTTGTCTTTGTGGGGATGAATAGAGGTCTCTGTGGTAGTGATGACAGGTCTCTCCAGGCTGGGCCCTGGTTGGCTGGCGGACGAGGTGCTGAAGGTCCGGAGGCCTCGGCGCTCTCATAGGGACAGAAGCCTGACAAAGGATGCTGCTCGTCCAGGTTCTCCCTACAAAAGGCGCTCTGTTCTCTGACCCTCGTTATTGTGACATGCCCGTTACATTCGTGCGCACAGATGAGACCTGCACACCGCAGCACCAGCTATATTAGCCACCTGGTGGGGGGATGTACTCTTTAATGGCCTGCAAAGACCGACCGTTCTGTTTGCAGCAAGAACTTAGATTGTATGAACGTCCGCGAGTAAACGATGCTGTTTTTTTAGTAAACACTTAACTAATACGTTTATGGTCCAAACAACGAGTTTCAGGTGAAAGATGCCGGTTCGATCCCGGGAGGTGTGTGGCATAAAAACTGCCAATCAAATAAGAAGCGCCCTCGAATAAGGGAGCAGCTTCCTGATCGACGGGTTTGTGCTCTACACCCCCCCGGCTGGTGTGTCCTTGATATCATAGGTCAGCTGTGGTCAGCAGTCTGCACACAGACTTTAACTCAGTGGTGAAGGTGAAGTTTTAACCTGCAGAGCCTTTTCTTAGTCAGGGGATGGACAGGAAACACAATCATGCACCTTATAGGAGCCTGAAGTCTGAGGAGTTACGTCTGCGGGAAAGGAGGTTGAAGTGGAGATGGTTCACACCTGAAACGTAGATGCTGATTATAATCAGACGGAGCTACAACATCAGGCTCCTTCAAAATAATTGTGCACTGGATTCTTGTGTGAGTGGAACTTCTTCTTTGTTCCGGGACATCTTCTGTAGCTGGACCTCCTCGAACTGGAATACTGCAGTTTTCCACAGTACAGATGTGAGACGGTGAGCAACCCGAGGCCCCGTTTACACGACTCCGTTAACTGTTGATACGTTCCGGCCTCCAACCGTGCTTTTTGGAAGCAGGTTCCAGCATTTCTGGAACGCTCAGGAGCCCCCACGGCTGCACCTCCTGCATCCACACCGCCCACTTGTGGCCAGGCAACAGGAACTGCAACCCCGTTTCCGCTGAAGCGTCGTCGTGTAAACGGGGCCTGACTGGCAGGTGTCGCGCTCACCTGGTGAAGTACAGGAGGGTGTTTTTGAAAAGGAGGAGCTTTCATATTGTGCTTAGCTTAGCTTAGCTTAGCTGAGGCCACAGCTCACTCTGTTTAACTCTCACATGCTGGCGACTCTAATGGCAGCGCGTGTTGCTAACAGAAAGGAGAAACTGTTCCCCCAGACCCTTCCCATGCCCTCCGGGCGTATGCCAAACGCCCCTCGGAAAGATTCGGAGCTCTTTGATCCTCACGCTTTCCTCCCGGCTGGGAGGCCAGAGGATGCAGGCGGCGTCTCCCATTCCAAGTCACACATTCTTTCCTAAGGACCCGGAGGTCCTGACCCATAGCTGCAGTGGAATTTCATTTACAGAAATAGGCCAAACTTACCAGGCTAGCTGAATGTCCAGCCCTCCGCTGTTAGCATTCATTATCCTTGGATCTTCAGGATTTAGCGTGTCACAGTAAAGTGTTTAAAGCTCAGCCTGGCTCATGTTTGTCTCCAGTGTTTCTGCAGGGTTGAGTCATTTACATGGAAACGGCTCCAAACCAGCGTGTGAATATGAGCATCTACACAAGGCCAAACTGTCGGTAGCTGTTTTTGGTTGTGGACATCCTCCCTGAACTTCTGTGGCTTCTCAGACTCTTTCTGTGGTTGTTGTCTCCTGGGACGCTGTTTGCTGTCGCTCCCCTTTTTCCAGAAAAGGCCTTGCAACCTGCAGTCGTCTCAGATGTGCAGCCAAGTGCCCCTCAGGTCGCAGTCAGCTAAGTGCTTCCTTGCATCTAATAAAAAACAAATCAAATAACATGGCTCCCCGGGGCTTTACAGCTCCACTCATGGACTCGGGGGCAGATAAACCTCTTCAAACATCACCGTGCAAATATTTGGAAGTGGGCGGAGCTTCATAAGTATTGGGATCTGCAGCTATTTGATAATCTTACCTCTGTATCTACACACAGCGGCGTGGCTGAGGAGCTGAGCACTCGGTGACTGAACCGTCCTCTGAACTGTGAAACGACCTTATCGTGACGTTCAAAGAGCCGCGAACGCCGCTGACAGGAAGCGCGTTAGTGTAAAGCAGGCTTGATGTTTAACTCTGGAGGCGATGGTTATCCTCCGGGGTCGGCTCGCTCCGAAACCTCGGCCCCGCGGCCCTCCTGTCCCTCCGTCAGCTTCTCCTCTGGCAGCGCAGCCGGCGAGGAGGGGAGGAACAATGCTGCGTTTGTGCGCCGCTCTGCACTTGGCCTGCTGCTAAACAAATGTTCGGAGGAATTCTAGTGGCTGGCCTTGCCCCTGGGCCCGAGCCGATCCCACAGTGACTTCATAAACACTCTCTGAAGTGATCAAAAGAACAAATCGCCCTTTATAGGGAGCTATATGGTAATGGAATTGTTTCCACATCAATTAAAACGTGCTCTGGCTCTCCCTCGGCCTTGATGCTGCTGCAGGAAAGGAAATGTTCTACTGCTCGGGCGCATGCATACGTTCTTTTGGGGGGGGGGGCAAAATTGACAGGTTACCCCCCCCAATCCTAAATAAGTAAAACTTGGGGTCTTGAATATCCAGCGGCTCTCTTGAGCCCGTGGCTCCAGAATCACGACTGCAGGTCACAGGTCAGTCGGCTGATGGTCAACAGTCTGTTTAGTTGCTGCTTTACCAGCTTGGGACCAGCTGCTGTAATAATCTCTGCGGCTAAACTTAGCAGACGCACAAATGCTTTCCCTGAGTCTGCCTCACCTGCTGACACCTGCCACAGCCTTTTCCACCTCCTCGCCCAGGCCTCAACTTGGCACCTTTCTGCTTTTTATCCCCACCCACTGATGGAGGCAGGCATTGAAGCAGCCTCGGCGCCACCCCCACTCCTCCACAACCTTTCTCTGTGTCTCTGCGCTGCACAATGGCCTCGCTCGGCAGAGGTCCAAGAACGTTGTTTGTCCGATCACCACTGCGGCCCCACCCCCCTTTTATTGGTGCATGTGGAGGGACAGTGAGTGAGTGTGCAGGCCTGTGTGCGCACACTGTTTGTCAGGCAGTCAGGAGGAGGTGTGGCCGCATCGTTATGGTAACTTATATTGACAAAAAAGAAAAAGTGGAGCTCGGCGCCGGCTTTCGAGTTGCAAAGCGGGAGAAGTTTGGAGCTGAAGGAGCCAGAGTGCATGGACGGGCTCCTGCTGCACCTCCAAGTTAGCTGCTGAATGTCTCTGTCTGATCAAAGGTGATGACAAAGTCTCACAGTGCATTATAAATAAAGTTTAATTCAGCTCGTGTATGAAATGCATCTCGCCCCAGCTCCGGACGGGAATGTTTGGTGCTCCTCTCCGACAGGCTGCTTCCCAGCAGCACCACCTGAGGGTTGGAAGGAGCCTTGAAACCTGGAAATCCTGCCAAGCCAGCAGAGATTCACATGCATGCAACAATAGCTGATTACATCCTTAGATTGTCCAGCATAACTGCGCTGTTTTCATTTATAAACACTTGTCGAGCTGCACGCCGACCAGCTTCGTGCGCCCGGCGTTTAACTCGTGACGTGAAGCGGCAGCGACGAGGTCTCCTGGAGCCACGTGTGGTCTGTTAGCATCACCTGTTAGCGTCTCAGTTTGCTGACTTTTCCAGTCCTGGTCCTCGACGGCCTGGACCCAGCCGCTCCTTTATGTCCACGCCGCTGACCCCTGAGCACACCTCTGCGGGGTCTGGCCCGGAGCTGGACGGTTGATGTGGACATTGTTGGAGCAGTGGGTTCCCCTCACCCGGGCAACCGGGCCCCTTTGAGCCCTTACCCCTCACTGTTTGCCCAGCCACTCTTTCCTCCTCGGCCCACTCTCCTCCTCTTCCCCCTCGCCGTGGAGCTGAAAGCAAGCTTGAGAGACAGCATGTTGTTTTGTGCTCGCTGCTTGGATATGCTGCTGGTGGCCGGCTTCCTATGGCGCACCAAAGCTCCCATTCACTTGCTCTCCTTCTCTTTCTTTGACCTCCTCTCGGCAGCGAAGCGCTGTTTGATCACATTAGGGGAGAAAGAGAGAGATCAGTGGTGCTTTTGACATTCCCACTAGCGTTTGACAGTCTGTGTGCAGCTGATCGGTTTGCCCGGCACCAGCAAGTGGCCTCTTTTGAATTTTTCCTCTCGCTTTTATGTTTTTTAGGCCAGCCATTGTTAAGCCTTTTGATTAGAATGTGTGGGCAGAGCTTAGCAGGACTGGTGTTTCATTTCTTATTTCACACTTTTCTCCTGAGCCTGCTCTGCCTTTTGTTGGGAAGAGCTTGTGTTGACTGCTTTTTTTCCCCCCAACATGTCAACTTCTGCGATCATATCTGCAGGAAAACATGCACTCGTAAGCGAGCGAGAGCCGCGGCATGCGGATGTCCCACTTTGATGGCCTCTTTGTGCTGATCAAAGCCGAGGAACGGTCAGTGGAAGAGCAGAGACCTGCACCGCGCTGAGAGCTGCAGACGTTTCTTCAAAAGAATCATAATGTGGGTGTCGAGCAGCTTCTCGCTCTGATGCTGTACTTTTCTTTATCGCTGCTCAGAGTCGCTGATGGAGTTCCTCCTCCCAGGTTTCAGCGTATTTGAGAAGCTCACGTGGGTTTGGGTGCTGTCGGGGCTCACCGAGAGGTCGAGTTCATAAAAGCCTTAAATGAGAATACCTCAGAATACCTGATGCCCAGCCATAATTAACCAGCCAACACCATCCTGAATGGCACTTTAGGTCATTTTCTACCCTCATAAAAGCCCTGGACTTGGAGCTCGTGAAGCAGAAAGAAGCTGATGCAACGGGTTTAAGAAAATCTCCGGGGGAGTCAAACCTCACCCCCTCCCCGGCCACCACCTCGGTCTACAATCCCACCCTGATCCTCTTCAGGCTCCTCTGAAGTGGTCTCCACCTGCGGTCAGCATCAGAACTGCAGCTCTGACACTTCCAAAGGGAGAGTTTGAGCTTGGAGATGAATAAAAAAATAGTGATGAAGAAGAAAAGGTGGAAATGTTTCTGATTGATTGAGTGTTTGGTGGGGGGAGGGGAGCAGGAGATGAAGGCAGAGGGATGGAGGAGGAGGGGAAAGGGGGGTGAAGAAAAGAAATCCCAGCCTTGGCCTGCACACACACACACACACACACACACACACACTGCAATGCGCAGCACAAAAGGAACCTGTAATGCCTCCAGATTCCTCCTAGCTGAGTATCAAAGACTTGCTTTGCTTAAGAACAAGACTGTGTGCACGGCAGGACTGAGCGGGCCAGTGAACCCGGCGCTGACTCGGTTGGGTGCTGCGAGTTAATCTCTCAGATGGGATTTTTCTCCCTTCTCCTCCTCTGCCTCCTCCCTCTCTTTGGGGATATCGGTGTTGCTGTGTAGGCCTGAATGGAGGGACTTGTCTAACCTGATCGCTGGTCACAAACAGCACAGAGAGCTTCGAAACACACATGCAGAGATGACGCCTGCTTTTAAGTCCCGAGGTGGGGGGGGACCGGCGCACCGGTCCGGTCGGGCTGCGCCTTCAGACCTCCTGGTGCTTTAAAGAAGCTTTTGAAAGGGAACTTTAAATTGAGAAGCATGATTAAGTGAAACGTTAGCCTTGTGAGGGCATCATCGTTATGTTCTGTGAATCCATCAGTTAGTAAAAGCGTGACGTCTCTGAGGCGGCTGCCAAACCAACAGTCCGAACCCCAAAGTTCAGATTATTAGTGATTAATATTTGGGGCCGTTTGGCTCAGCGGTTACGGCTGTGGGGCAGCGATCAGAAGACCCTCACCCCTGGATGCTCGGGGGCGGGGGGTTCATTCGTGCTCGACCCTGGATGCTAACCCCAGCTAGCTAACTTGGATATGTGGAAAAGGAATTTGACTGTGCTGTGATTGATAAATCAGTAGTGACAGTAACAGTAGGACGAGACAATGATGGGATCAAGTCTGAGGCTACCCGGAGCCCCGGAGACGGGAGCTCTCCGGACGGCCGAGGCTACCCGGAGCCCCGGAGACGGGAGCTCTCAGGACGGCCGAGGCTACCCGGAGCCCCGGAGACGGGAGCTCTCAGGACGGCTGAGGCTACCCGGAGCCCCGGAGACGGGAGCTCTCAGGACGGCCGAGGCCTCGCAGACAAACATCCAGGAGCAGTTTGTCAAGACGCTGCTTTTAGCGAAGTTCAGGGAAAGAGTTGCAATGACAGCGGTTATATAAATCCGTGTGTCACAGGAGTCCTCTTTGAAGTTAGGTTTTTGTTTGTCAGGACTCTGATGCTAACCCGCAGTCACGGACACGGGTTTTTGATGATGCTTAGAAAGAAGCTGCAGAAGGCTGCTGCCTTATTCAGGTTCTTCAGTCTCCAAATCTAATTTTAATTGTTGAACTTGTATCTGTAGCAGCGTTTCATTGGCACTGGACTGCCAGGACCTGTGTGAACGTCTTTATTGTACTTAAAGGAGGGAAAAATAGGAATAAATCCAGTTCTGGGAAAACTGGGACTGAAATATTTACTGGAGGTTCAAGTTCATTTTTTACTTATCAGCAAATATTCCTCCATGTTTACCATGCAAAGCTCTGCTAGCACATATTGTTTCCGTGTGACCCGGCTTTTCCTAGAAGCTGCAACAAAGACGGCGTAATTGGCAGCTTGGAAAGCGTCCAGATAGCTTCCTTTGCCCTGTTCTTCCCATCAGGAGCTTCCCTTAAGGAATATATATCCTGACAGCCCCCCCACCTAAGAACCCCTAATTCCATGTTTCACATTAGTCATTAAGATGGTCCCGTCTCTGTTTATTGTCACTAATATCATTAGCTGCTCGGAGTTTCTTGGGTGCCCCCCCCCTCTGAAAGGTGATCCTGCAGCCATTCACAGAAACTGGAGAACAATCAAAAGAAAGAGAGGTTTAGGAAAAAGGCAAGCGAGCCAAGAGGAGACTTGGGAAACTGTCAGAGGCTGATTCTGTGTTCGCCCCCCCCCGCTGCTCCCTGTTTCCTTTAAATATCTCTACATTTCAAACAGAACCGTGAGGCTAATTGCTGGTGACACACAGCACATTCCACATGTGGTTTAATGCCCCCCCCGCTCTTCATCTTCTTCACTAAGTGCAGCGTGACCTTAGCCATCTGACCCGGAAGTGATGTAGGTGAGCGTTTCCTCTGGTGCAGCTGGAGCCCCGGTAAGTGTTTCCTAAAGAAAACAAGTTGGGAGCAGCTGAAATCTGAAACCGGGCTAATGCGGGCCCTTCACGTCGCCCCCTCCCAAACTGTGGCCACGGGGGGAGGCGGAGGTAAGGTGGGAGGGGGCGGAGGTAAGGTGGGAGGGGGCGGAGAGCAGCTCTTACTGTATGAAACCCACTTTGTACACATTCATTTGACTACACGCACATGTACTATAGGTCCACATTCCTCTGAGCTGTGCCTGTCAGGGAGCTGCAAACACACTGTGGTGTGAGCCAACATGCAGGTCGGCCCCCGCCGGCCCCCGTCGGCCCTGACAGACACCGGCGTGCAAAACGGCTTGTTTGTGCAGTTGTCGTGTGGAAGGTCATTCGCTTACATTAAGTGTGTGAGGACAAAATGAACCTGACCTTTGCAGAAAGCCTAGTCTATCCCTGCTTTGAAAGCAGCTGGATTATAATACTCACACACACACACACACACACACACCCCACACACACCAAAACCAACACTGTGTGGAGGCCACTGCTTCTCTGATTTAATGTTTGGCTCTCCACTTTGGCACGCCAAGGCTACTGTGCAAATTTCACAAGTGACTTTGGTCATCTGAAGCGGTGCCACGGCCTCAATCCAATATCTGGAAGCACCGGGGTTCTGGCTCACCTTCTGGTTCCACGCCAGCGGCTCATCGAAACACGCTTTTCATGTGCTGCGAGCCCCGAACTCGTCATGAGGAGCACTGTTGTTAGCTTCACGTTGTCGTTTTTAATTGACCTCAGTTTGCTTCAAACTGATGTTCAATGAATTACTTAATTAGCTGATGCTAAATCTGTTAATTGATTGATGGGTCCAGTGTTTTTCCTTATGTGATGGTAAATGAATGAAACATTATAGATTAAATCTTTAATGAACTGATCAGAAATGATGTGAAGATCATTAAAATGCTCATTAAAATGCCTGTTGCTGAGCTGCATTGTGCTTCCTGGTTAATGAAATACAAGACAGTGAGTGAAGCCTTAAACTTCGGGGTCTGGGCAAACTTGCTGCCATGTTGTACACTTGAGGGCAGTGGGGGGGGGGGGGGGGGGGGGGCTATTCTCTCTTCCTTCCCGGGGGGGGG
>VOQJ01022931.1:5370-32039 GCA_015052665.1 Apistogramma diplotaenia | reverse complement strand
TGCGGATACTGAGGGGCCCATCTGACTACGTGGCAGCTGCCGGCAGCACGGAGACCGTAGAAACGATCGAGGCCTGCATGAAAGTCTGGATCAAACAGATAGAACAGGTGAGAAGGGATTCGCAAGCATATTGTTTTTCTCATCAAACTCGATACAGTGCTTTACCCCTGTGGGCTGACAGAATTTGAAAGAAAATTTATTCTCACATTCAAGTTTTCTGTAATTTTTTTCTTTTGAATGTGCCTTTATCAGGTGCCTGATAAAACTGCAGGCGTGATGCTTCAACACTCATATCAAACGCCTCTGTTCTGCAGGTTTTAGCTGAGAGCGACCAGCTTAGAAAGGAAGCTGATGATCTTGGCCCTCGGGCCGAACTGGACCACTGGAAAAAACGCATGACTCGCTTCAACTACCTCCTGGACCAGCTGAAGAGCCCTGATGTCAAAGCTGTTCTGGGTGTGCTCTTGATGGCCAAATCTAAGCTCATAAAGGTCAGATACAGCTGTCATTCACTGCTGAGTTTAAGTGGCCATACCACATGCTCCTTTTTTTTTTTTAATTTGCTGCTCCGTCCTTCATTTCAGTGATTTATTGAAACATTATGTTTTTTTAAAGTCTGTAATCATCAACCTGGTGCTCCCTTAAATTCATTAATGCTGTGTAATGATCTAGTCATGGCGAGAACTGGATGCCAGGATCACAGATGGTGTTAATGAGGCCAAAGACAATGTCAAGTATCTCTACAGCCTGGAGAAGTTTTGTGACCCGCTCTACAACAGCGACCCTGTGAGAACAGAATCTTTTTTTGGGATTAACTGATCTGCTGCATTGCAAAACATAGTGTACTGTATTCATGGTGAATACACTATAAATGTCCTGCATGTTTGCAAGAAACTGAAGATACAAACACACGCAAGTTATCATTTTTGTTTCACACAAGGAATCGATGGTGGATGCGATCCCAGGTCTGATCAATGCCATCAGGATGATTCACAGTATTTCCCGCTACTACAACACATCTGAAAAGATTACGTCGCTTTTTGTAAAGGTAATCTGCTAAACTGCAGCATGCCATAGTTAATAAACAGGATTCTGCTTTTATTTTTAATTCCATCCCTATTCTCATTACCATCTCCAGGTGACAAACCAGATGATCACAACTTGTAAGGCCTACATCACTAATAATGGTGCAAACTCAATATGGGACCAACCTCAGCAAGTTGTTGCTGATAAAATCAAAGCTGCCATCCGCCTGAACCAGGTAATGGATCATTCGTATCGGAAAACAAAATATGCTGATTTTGCATTATTTTCCTGCCTCAAGTATGCATGAGGATCTAGGAGGTGGAAACAATGCCATTTCCAAGTTATTATATTTAAGCCCCTCAGTCTTATGGAATGATGGATTGATGAACAAATGACACGTGTGCTCTTGTATCAAACTCTGTTTTCCAGGAATACCAGCGATGTTTCCACAGAACCAAGGAGAAGCTGGAGCAGACTCCTTCTGAAAGACAGTTTGACTTCAGCGAGATGTACATCTTTGGAAAGTTTGACACATTCCAACGAAGACTTAACAAGATCCTCGAAATGTTCAGCACCATTTCCACCTACTCCGTCCTAAAGGACTCCAAGATTGAAGGACTGGAGACGATGGCCACCAGGTTTCAAGTGAGTATACTGTAATTTCAGACTGTCGTCAAATCCTTTTAATGAGACATGTGCAGGGAGGCATTCCATTAACCGATTAAATGTCACTGGAAGCCGGCCGTGTCTGCATTTCTCCTGCCAGCTTCTGATGTTGAGTGTGTTGTCAGTATAGTGAATGGGAGGCTTCTTGTATATGCCAGAACAAGGCAGAGAACAACTCCACGTCCTGTAATGCTTCATAGATGAAATAAGAATAAAGTTAAAATACTGTACATTTTAAAATTATGTTATGAATGCATGTAAATGATTCTGCTCAATAGAAAAAGAACATTATAAAGTTGAATTGAATTAGTGCTGTCATGATTAATCGTGATACATTTATTACCTGCACTAACTTCCTTTATGCATGTGATTTAATAAAGGCTTCATGTACATGATTAGTAAGAAGCAGCTGAAAGAAGCAAATGCCAGCTCAGTAAGTCAGGTGCTTATGGTTATAGTATAGTATTATTCATCACCTTGTCTGCAATTGGTGTCTTCAGCTGTTCTCTTGAGCGTGTGCTGATCTGAGTTATCTGTTTGTTTCTGCTTCCTTGGATGTGCAGACTGCAGAAATGCAGGGGAAATGGGAGGTAATGTTTCGCTGCAGTCTTTCAGGAATGCATGGCCTATTTCTAGTGTAGACAGCATGCGGTGGTGAAATTTCATATCCACTGATTTTAGCCTTAGTAACAAAATAGCTACTAATTGCATGGAGCATTAACAGAGAAACCAGCTCCCTTTCTGTTGCAGTATTAAGACCATAAGGTTTCTTTCTAAACTCAGCTCTTTGTTAATACTATAAACCTTTATGTCACCCATTCTCCAGGTTATGGGCAACATGGGTCAGCTTTTGGTAACCTGTAGCTTCCTGTTTAGATTAAAAGTGCAATGGTTAGTGAATGGTATTCATTGTAGTGTTCACTTGGAAAAGAGGTTTTTCATGACGTTTTTTTATTCCTGAATAAATAAAAACTCCACAAAATGCTTCAAGTAGGCAAACAGATCTAAAATAAAAGACTGCAAACTTTTTTTTTTTTGGTAGAAATTGATAGAAGGGTTTACAGAATATCCAACATTTGCAGTAAGCTTAAAGACACAGTTACACTGTTACTTTTCTTCTTGTATTGTATAGTATGTTCTCAAAGTTACATAGTTACCTGCTGCTTAAATTTGGGAACACAGGATTCATTTGCAGAAGAAAATTTTTAATTTTATTCTGTTTGCATGTCTGGATATTTTTTGCCAGGCTATTGTGTTGAACATGAAGAACAAACACTACAGTTTTCTGGACCAGAGGAGAACTGACTTTAATGTTGACTATGAGGAATTCTGCAAAAGCACCACTGAGCTCCATGTAAGTTCACTGCAACTAGCAGTGTACAAATAAAGTTAATGGAGACTGACGAGACATCTGCTTCATAACGTGGGTCAACCGAGTTCATTTGCTAGTGATTAAGGATTAATTAGGTGGAGGTTCAATTAAAATTTCACTCCACTGTCAGTGTTGTGAATATTATGGTTTCTTGTCTTTCCAGAATCAACTGAAGAATTTCATGGATAGCACCTTTGAAAAAATTCAAAATACAGAAAGAGCTCTAAATGTGCTGAGGACATTTCAAAGGTATTTCATTACTGACTTGACCTCACAGGATTTGCAGGCACAGCCAAACAAAAATGGTGCTGTTGTTCTTACTGCTTACAGCTGTGTGTTTATCAGGCACAGCTGTTCACTTCATGCTTATTTCATTTATTTCATATTTTTAATGCTGGTGGTGTATTTTCAGATTCTGATGAGCAACTTGTATTTTTTTTTTTGATTCACCACAAACAGACTGGGCATCCCAGATCTTGGGATTGATGAGAAATATCAGCAAATTTTACAGAATTATGGCCGGGATATTGAAATGGTATCCCGCATCTACATGAAGCAGAAACTGGATCCCCCCATAGGCAGGGACCTGCCCCCAGTGGCCGGTCGGATAAGGTGGGCTCGGCAGCTGTACAGCCGCATCCAGGGACCCATGGAGCTCTTTCAACAAGTAATACTGACTATTTTCCATTTGGTTAATGGTAAAATTCTGAGTGCATTCTCCTTCCAAGTTCTGTTTGTCTGTTTGTTTTACCCTGGTTAGCATCCAGGAGTTCTTTCCACACAAGAGGCAAAAAGGATCATCAGGAACTTTAACCAGGTAGCGAGAGTGTTGTTGGAGTTTGAGATGATCTACCATCACAGCTGGATGAAAAAGGTAAATGATGAGCACAACAAAAAAGAAATCCTACAGAGAAGCATGTGCATACCATCTGTATTTATCATTTTGTATATACGACATGTATACATGACATAAAATCGTGTTTTCCACCCTCTTATTCACACAAATCTTCATCACACCTCTCCATCCTCCCTATTTCCAACAAACCTCGCTAAACGCCTCACCTTTATACCTCAACACAGATGGAGGATGCTAAAGTTGGCCTACAAGTCTCTCTTCTGGTCAGATCACCAGAAACTGGGGAGTTGTTTGTGAACTTTGACCCAGAGATTCTGACCCAGATCAGGGAAGTGAACTGCATGACGAGGATGAGTTTGGCAATCCCTCCCTTTGCTTCGCTTCTGCAGCAAAAACAAGACACGCTCAAGAAACACTACAACAAATTACAGGTGGGGATAACACACAGTTGTAGCTAAAAATCTGAAAATGCTAAACTGCATTTATTCTGGAATAAGAGTAATTTTACAGAGAGCCTGTATCTGTGGGTGAACCCGATAGGAGGCCATTTTATTTGTATTTATGGCAGTATTCTCTACTAAGAAATCCAGTTCATTCATTTTGTATGAACACACTAAATGCATCAACATACATCTCTGTCATTCCAGCTGATGCTGAGCGAGAACACCAGAGTGCGTGCCAAGATTCAGAGTGCATTTGAACAGCTGGCCATGCCGCATGTAGCTAAGGTAAGATGCAGACATCAGTTTATTAGCCCATATCCTATGTGCTGTTTATCAGGACAGTAATAGTACTTCAATAAAGAACATTTGCAGCTTTTAAAGCTAGAAGAGAAGCTGTAGTTATTAGAAGCTTTGAGAAAGAAAGGTTTATGGGTGTGTTTTAGGTGTCACTGGTGTATAGCTGAGATTAATAGATTTATCGATTTTAAGATTAATATATTTCTACATTGTACACTTGTTATTATTCAATTTTGATTTTTGACTCTTTTAATTCGTATATAGAATTGCTATAATATGTGAGTTATTTGACATTTAAAAAGTTCCATACAGGTAACACAGTGCAAACATGGAAGGAGAAATAGAACATTTAAGAAAAGTAATTTTATTTTTTAATTCTTTTGTTGACTCTGGGAGATCAGAACATACACACACAAAAAAAATGATTTGTTGTTGCTTGATTTTGTCAAGCATCTTTTCTAAGTGGTGACAGATATGAGACTGACTGTCACAGCAGGTTGCTTACAATGTGCATCAACATCATCACACCTTACATCACTTTTCTGACAGGTGGATGAGGCTATACAGCCGGGTTTGACATCCCTCAGCTGGACATCTCTGAACATTGACAAATATCTCAGCCGCATCGACAAAGCATTGGGTAAGCAAAAATAAAAATAAAATCCCGTGAGGTCGATGCCTCACATGCTGACACATGACGCATTCCTGCAACTCAGCACTGGCAGCGTGTGATAAAATTTACATGAATGGATTTATTGCATAGGTGGCATTCTCACAAGCAACCCTCACATATTCAGTGCATTCCATCACTCTGCTTAAATCACTGTTTACCCTTCGCTTCTCTCGCCCTGCATCACAAGTTTCCCTCAATTTTTCCTTCTTTCTCTTAATTTCGGTGGGTTTGTGTCTCTTTCTTTCTTTTTTGTCTGTTTAGCTGATCTTGAGCTGCTCATAGACAGAGTGAATGACTTGGTGGAGTTTAGGATAGATGCGGTACTGCAGGAGATGAGCATCTCCACCCTGTGTGTCTTACCAGAGGACGATCCAGTCAGCTGTGAGGAGTTTGTTCAAACCACGAGGGTAAATAAAGACTATTAACACTATCAGCTTGGTTATGCCCGAGGTAAACTACATTAAAGGTGCACTGTACCTCTGTCTGAGTACAGGACCTTTGCATAAAACAAGCCCAGAAACTGAACATGAAGAGCTCACTGGTGGAGGAGGCAGCTAATGAACTGATCAACATGCTGCTGGAGTTTGACCACAGTCAGAGAGAGGAGGTGGAGAAGTTTGAGGACGAGAGCTGCACGGAGAGCAAAACCATTGACCACGCTGACAGTGAAGGTATACCGACAGGTTCCTTTCAACATCAAACAGAATACAGTATGATAAGGTATGAGATAATGCTGTAAGAGACAAGATTAAAAATGCACTTCAAAAGAGAATGCATTTTTTAGTTTAACTTTCATTATAATACTGAATTTTTCAAGGTTGCTAAAGGCATTCTTGTTAACAGCAAATGTGTCGCCTTCTTAGGTGAAGATGAGCGTCTCATGTCTAGAAACACGCTGCTGCCTCCTGCAAGTGTTGGTCCTTCTTCTCCTTTGGTGAGGAGGAAGAAGAAGAAGAGGGACTTGATGGAGGTGATGGAGCAGGAAGCCCAGGAGCTGCTCTCCTACTTCAACCACCGCAATGTGGATGCCTTGCTCAGAGTGACGCGCAACACTCTGGAGATGCTGCGCAAGCGCATACATACCTCCTCGCCCTTAAATTTCCCTGGTGCGTCTTTTCTAATGTTTTTTCTTTTGTACTTTTTTGACAGACTAAAAGTCAGAAAAGCAAAGAATAATGACATATTAGTAGAGTATGTGTAGGCCACAGACTCCATATCAGCTGTTTCACTTCTATTCTTTCTGACTTGTGAAGCTGATTTTGCCTCCTCTGTTCTGAGTTTGTAAAATGCCCACCTTTAATCACAATGGTTTGCTTGTTTTATGTGTTTTTCTTTGTGTTACTGTTCTCTACTTGTATAGCTGAGGGTGACCCAGCTGGCCATGGTAAAAGCAGCAGCCAGCAAGCCATCTTCATCGCAAACATGACCCTTTCCATCCCTAACATTGTCATGGTTCCATCTTTGGAGGAGGTCCAGCAGGCTCTGAACAGGGCCGTAGAGTGTGTAGTCTGCGTCAGCAAAGGAGTCAGCCAGTGGAGCAAAGAAAGAATATCTAAGGTGGGTCTAGTTTCAGATAAACAAAGACATAATTTGTGACAGTATAATTAGTTCTAAATCTGTAAATAACTGATATAATTGCTCTTTTTCGAACTAATGATGTCATGGTCCAGCAGTGTGCTAAGTAACCCCTGAGGTCTCTCGTCCCCCTTCGCAGAGACAAATGAATGAAAGACGAATGGCAGCTCTGAAACAAGAGAGCTCGGAGAGTGAATCTGAGGATGGAGCAACAACATACAGAAGCCTGGCTGGTATAAGAGAACATCATAACCTTCACAGCTTAACCTCAGAAGTTAAACGGTGTCTGCTCCTTCATATCCTTCATTCTGAGGTTTACTTTTAGATTGGAAGTCTTTATTTTACAGCTCAGCAGAGTAAGCAAATATTTGACCGGGTGCAGAACGACATAATATTGCTCGAGAGGGCATAAAATCTCACATTTAATGCAAATTAAATGCATATTTAATGAATGATAAAGATAATTGATTTGCTGTAAGAAAAGAAAATGTTCCTTTTACACTGTGTGTATATGTTATATAGATGAACTAAGAAATGTAGATGTAGATATGCAACCACACACAATCTAAACTTTATCAATTTATTTAATGTAAGTTATGTAGTGGATACTCTTGTTTGCAGGGATAGCAAACCACAAAAAATAAACTGTTAACACAGTTTAACAATTATGACAAGTTCCCTCTAAATAGACCTGCAATGTAATATTATTCAAAATAGCCAAACGTTAATGTTTAGAAGCATCTTGCGCTCCTGTCCACTCAGGCTGTTTTCTAACACATTCTGTCATCCAAACTTTCCAGATGGCAGCACCTCCGACATGTCAGCTTCTGTGATCCAGGCCATCCCCTTCCAAACCAGAAATTACTACAAGAGTGTGTCTGAGAACAAGGAAATAGTCAAGCTAATCTCGGTGCTCAGCACCTCCATCACCTCCACTAAAAAGGTAAACAACAGTTAATTGAAATATACCGGATAGTTTGTGTGGAATTGATTCAACTAATCCAAATCTCAGCCGTACAGCTTTATCATTTTCTTAGAATCTGTTATGCATTTTTTAAATATTCCTTCATCCCTCCTGTTTCAACGGCATCTATGCACCATAAATACTGCACAGCAGCAGTTATTTTCAGTATCTGGATTTCTGTGTGCCTGATGAATAAATATGACATATATATGCGTATATATACATGCAAACTCATGTTGATATGAATGTACAGGAAGTGGCGACCGCTCTAGACCACTTTAGCCGTTACCATCACATCTGGAAAAAAGACCGTGACGACACCATGAGGCAGTATGTTAAACTTCATCACTTGCATTTCGAGCTGGTGCTTAAAAGCCGTCATGCTAGTGCCATTTCTGTTTGTGCTTTGAACAGATTCATCCAGGGGAGCCCCCTGTTATCAGAGTTTGAGAGCCAGATCCTTTTCTATCAAGATCTGGAGCTGGAAATAAACTCAGAACCAGAGTATATTACTGTGGGAGCACTGGCGCTATTCACAGGTCTGATTCAGTTATAAATTCAAAACTAACATAAATTAGATTTGTTTTAATTTCCAGGCAATTAATTAATGATCTCTGCATGCTCGTGTTTCTTTTCACCAGCACCCCTAAAGATGTCCCTCAATGCTGAAATCAAGAATTGGATGGTGGATTATGGACTGTACTGTAACAGGAAATGTCGCTCAGAGATGGAGCACATCTTTGCTTTTGTAGATGAAGCAGGAAAGAAACTGAATCGGCAGATCAAAGACCTGGACGACATTCGTATCGCCATGGCTGCACTGAAGGAGATCAGAGAGCACCAAATATCTATTGATTTTCAAGTTGGACCCATAGAGGTAAACAACAGCATTGCATATTTCATTCCATATGGTAATTATTGACCTCTTTTTATACACGCAATTACACACAGTGGGAAAGGGACAAAAGAGATGCAGGAAATCTACTAATAGTTACACATTTACAAATGCCTGTTTTTATACTGTAATTGTGAGGTGGAAGTCTTACAGTAGCATCTTGTTTTTTCTCACAGGAGTCCTATGCCATGCTTCATAAATACGAACTGTCAGTGGCTAAAGAAGAGGCCGAGAAGGTGGATACTCTACGCTACACCTGGGAAAAGCTCTTGTCCCGGAGCACCGAGCTGCAGAACGAGCTGGTGGCCTTGCAGCCAAACTTCAGAGAAGAACTGGTCAGCAATGTGGAGACTTTCCTGGAAGACTGCCAGCAGTTTTATCAAGATTATGACAAGGTTATGACAAGAGTCATGTCTTCAAGACTCATTTTACAGTTTCCGTTAAAATCTCAGACAACCCTTGCCTCCATCTATCAGACTATTTATTTATATACATCAAAAATAGTTCAGTCAGTCAATTAATGAATGAATGAATTAGTGTGATAACAGCTATTAAACAGACGTTTCTTCCTCTCTGCTTTAGGACGGTCCCATGGTTGTGGGACTTGCTCCACAGGATGCCAGTGATCGGCTGATCATGTTCCAGGTTGGTCACTGATTGTGTGAGCTAAACAATATGATAAATTATTTTACCTGTCCTTCAGTTGGGGCATATTTAGGTCTGGCAATTGATCTGATGGCTGACAAAAACAGTTACTTGATGCTAATGATCAAAGAGGTTTTATGTTTTTATGTTATTGTTATAAGATTATTTTTTTGTTCTCCTTCTTAGCAAATGATAGAACATTGTTGTCTTTTTTTTACTGTGCTTAATTTATATTTGGACAGCTCCTCAAATGCACAATGTTTTAAAGTCCATCAGAGTCAATAACTGTCAAAGTATATCATTGAATATTCTGCTTTTTCCATTATGCAATACCCGATCTTAGTATGTTCTCCCCTTCAGAATCGATTTGATAACCTCTTCAGGAAGTACACCACTTACACAGGTGGAGAAGAGCTCTTTGGACTTCCCGTTACCCAGCATCCTCAGCTACTGGAGATTAAAAAGCAACTGGCTCTTCTGCAGAAGTTGTATGGCCTTTATAACAATGTCATTGATACAGTCAATGGCTACTATGATATCCTCTGGGCTGACATCAGCATCGAGAAGATTAATAATGAGCTACTAGACTTTCAGACAAGGTTTGACAGCTTATTTGTCTTTTTAAAATTTATTCAAGCAACCTGAACTGCTTGTTGAACTGTTTTCACTATAGTTGTAGTAACATATGTTTAAAATGTGAGAATGGGCAGGGAGACACTTCCAGGAAAGATTATGCATCCCCTACTGAACCTGAAACAAACAAAACTGTGACTAAGTGAGAAAATGACTTCCTCACTTTGTAATCAAGCCCTCTTACTACCGTCGGAAGTGGGTAATATCACAAAGATAAATTCAAAATAAAAAATACATTTCAAGATACTAACCCAAACTTTTGACATAATGGACAGCAAAAAACAAACAAAAAAATTCAGTGGTGGAAACAAGCTTCAATACTATAATCTGGTCTTCAACAGCACTGTATTAATATTTCAGTCTCACAGTACGACTCTATGATAGTCTTTGTTCTTTACTGAGTCACATTTGTTCAGCATGTGCCAACAGGATACTGACACTGAAATACAAGCTAGATCATTTCATCTAAAATGAAATAAAGAACAGCGTTTTATATATCGCTGCTGCATTACTTGACAGGGAGAATCTAGTTAAACATTAGAGGCTTTCAGCAGTCAGAAGGAAATTATGAGCCATTTTCTGGCAGAAATGGCGGCTACCTGTTGTGAAGGTGTTGGTTTGGTTGACAGTACAGCTGTGAACAGGTACTGGTGTGTGAACATTTGAACTGTGCATGTTCCAATTACTGTAATATTGTTTTTATTTTGACCCACAAAATGTCAAATGTAAATCTAATCCAGTTAACTCCAGTTTTATTTGACTTGAGCAGAGTTGCGGTGTAGTTTGTAAAACAGGTGTTCGTTATGAGTTTGTTATGCCCTGTGAACTACCAGGTGTCGCAAACTGCCTCGCGCTCTGAAGGAGTGGCAGGCATTCCTGGACCTGAAGAAAACGATTGATGAATTCAGTGAGTGCTGCCCCCTGCTGGAGCTCATGACTAACAAAGCTATGATGTCCCGCCACTGGAGGAGAATAACTGAGGTTAGTGAAACACGGCCACAGGTGTACCGCTGCAGCTGAATGTCAGTCTTGACTGAAATCAAGTCATCAGCAGCATGATGATGATTTGCCTCATTTTGCACCCAGGTGACTGGCCATACCTTTGAGGTGGAAACTGATACATTCAAGCTACGCAACATTATGGAGGCGCCTCTGCTCAAGTATAAAGAGGAGATTGAGGTACAAACGAATCGTAGGCTGTTTATACATGCCATTCTTTTTTATTAGATATACAATAGTAGATTACAATTGCAAGTTTTGCATTTAAATCCCATCACTATTCAAATGCATAAATTATGCTGAAATAGTTAATGGTTCCTAAATGACACTAACATTGCTTGGAGGAAGTGCACAGTTTAAAAACTTTGAAACAATAATTTATTGAATTTATTTGAAATAGGCACATCTCATTCAGTGCAAATTTGGTCATCGTTTTTTTTGTAAAAAAAAACATGATCCTGTCTTTTTTTCCCAGTGCTTATTGCACTTGTTTGCCATGAACATTTGCATCGCTAATGTTTGAATCTTTTGGGGCTTCGTGTGCAGGATATCTGCATCAGTGCTGTGAAAGAGCGTGATATTGAGCAGAAGCTGAAGCAAGTGATCGCTGAGTGGGACAACAAGACTTTTACATTTGCCAGTTTTAAGACCCGTGGAGAGCTGCTGCTGAGAGGAGACAGCACATCAGAGATCATTGCCAGCATGGAGGATAGCCTAATGATTTTGGGGTCCCTCATGAGCAATAGGTATGTCAGTGCTGAGTGTCATTATCATTAGTGTTGATGACAGCCACAAGAACCTAAATGATGTGCTTCCACGGCTGTGGGAAATCTCGGCGTTGCAGGTGTGTGTCACAGAGTGAGGCTGATATGGAGATTTAACTTCTTTCTCAGGTACAACACCCCATTTAAAGCTCAGATTCAGAAGTGGGTTCAGAATCTCTCCAACACCACTGATATCATCGAACACTGGATGACAGTCCAAAACCTGTGGATCTACCTGGAGGCTGTGTTTGTGGGTGGGGATATTGCCAAGCAGTTGCCTAAGGTGAATAACATCACAGGGAATAGTTCAGATTAGTCATAGAATTTAAATGTTTGCGCTCATCTCCCTTTTAATAAGGATAAGCAAGTTAACATTCAAACTGTAATTCCTCAGGTGTAATTAGACATGTTTAATGTGCTTGTTTGTCTTTTATTTCCATTTTCAGTTATAAGTGCAAAACAAATCACTTGGTTTTAACATTTAGAAGACAAAGACATATTAATAAAAACGTGGCCTTTCTAAGGTTGTTTTAAGAGTTAACTTCTAAAGTTGGAGCCAATATTTCTGTATTTAAAACAATAAATATTTTACTGCTGACGAGGTAATTGACCAACTCACTCTTTTCAGGAAGCAAAACGTTTCTCTAACATCGATAAGTCATGGGTGAAGATCATGATGCGAGCCCATGAAATGCCCAATGTGGTACAGTCATGTGTGGGAGATGAGACCATGGGACAGCTGCTTCCACATCTCCTTGAACAGCTGGAGATCTGCCAGAAGTCCCTTACAGGGTGAGGATGAACTCAAAGCAAAACGAAGGCCCACCTTTTCTGGGTCCTAATCACCTCATAAATAACCACTGTGTGAAGGTTAGAATATTTTACATGACAATCAGTAGGAAGCGCGACTGATGGGAAGCTTTTAAAGGCTGTGCAGCTACAGTAACTATCTGGTTTATTGTATTGTCTGTCAGCTGCTACTGTGGTAGGGAACTTTTTTTTAATATCGTGGTCAAACAGATACCTGGAGAAGAAGCGTCTGCTGTTTCCTCGTTTCTTCTTTGTCTCTGACCCCGCCCTGCTGGAGATTCTGGGCCAAGCCTCCGACTCCCACACCATCCAGAACCACCTTCTCAATGTCTTTGACAATATCAAGTGTGTCCAGTTTCACGAAAAGGTGACCGATATGTTTGTTTTGTTGTCAGTCTTAGAATGAAATAAAATACAAGATTTATCGTAATGTCATAACTGACTAATTAAAGGAATTTAGAATTAGAGAAATAAAGCACTTTTCATAAGAAAATATAATAATCAGACTGATCAATTAATAATAAACATGTCACTTTCTCAGATATATGACCGTATTCTGGCCGTGTCATCCCGGGAGGGAGAGACTGTGGAGCTGGACCGTCCCGTCACGGCTGAAGGGAACGTGGAGGTGTGGCTCAATGCTCTGCTGAAAGAATCCCAGAGGTCTTTGCATCTTGTGATAAGACAGGCAGTTGTGGCCATCCAGGACTCAGGCTTCCAGCTAATTGACTTCCTCAACGCCTTTCCTGCGCAGGTAGGTCACTGTTAAGTTCAAGGAAGTCATCCATAAACATTTTAAAATATTAATTCTACCAAAACACCCTGTCTCTGCGGGGCAAAGACTATGCACTGCTCATTTTCTGGGATTTTCAGTAGATTTTGAGGTGTGATACTAAACCACTATAGTATTCAAAACAGTGGTGAGATTTTGAAGGTCCTCTGTACCTTTGACCATACTGACATGTGTTTTGTGATTTGCATTGATTTAGGTGGGCTTGCTGGGTATTCAGATGATATGGACAAGGGACTCTGAGGAGGCGCTGACCAATGCCCGATACGATCGCCGCATTATGTCCAAAACCAACCAGCTCTTTCTGGATCTCCTTAACACCCTGATCGACATGACCACTAGAGACCTGGAGGCTGTGGAGAGGACCAAGTATGAGACTCTCATCACTATTCATGTGCACCAGAGGGACATATTTGATGAACTGGTGAGTATGCCGATCATCCAATAAAACAAGGCCAGAGACACCCGAGCTGGGATCAGTTCGACTAACACTGGAGCATGTACATGCAATTTCTGCTCAAGATTAGAATCTCCAGCTTAAAATAGCAACCACTCTGTGTAACTGTGTTTGATATTCAGACTCCCCAGGGCTGCCGTGTCAGAATACAAAATGATGTTTACTGCAGCGAGTAAATTCTGTCGAAAGCAGTCAGGCCGCTTTTAATGGCAGCCAAGAAGTATTTAAAGTCAGGACTGTGTTTGAATCTCCACTTGAGGCATAATAAGCGTGTTGCTGATCCCCCAAGGTTAATAGAAGCAGTTTGTGGAAACTTTATTTGGATGTGTGTTTTTTTTAAATTTCCTTTTAAAATCATTTTGATTTATTTAACTTGTACCTGCATTAATTTATTCTGATTTGTTGCCCTTGTTCTGTTTATTCCTAAACACCTTTTAGCGTCACCTTATTTCCTCGCCACCAATACAGTGTGTCACGTTGCTGTTTTTCTATCTCATCATGTTTTTCACTCTTTGCACATTGTCTTTTTTTATATTTCTGCTATTTATTACCATCCTACTTTTCTTTTTTTCCCCTTTCCCCTTTTTCACTTCATCCTGGACTTTGCTCTTCCCTCCCATCTCTCTCCCCTTTCCTTCCTTTCATCCTCCACTTGCCTGCCTCTCTTCTCCTTCCACCCGGTTACTGCAACCTTCCACCTTTCCTCTCGTCTTTTTGTACTGCTTTCATCTCTCTTTTCACACAATCTTCTGAGTGGTGCCCCTCAATTTCTTATTCTTCACATGCCACCACCCTTCTCTGTGCACTTCCATTTCCCTCCCCTCGTCTCCTTCGGGCGTCTCCTTCGGGCGTCTCCTTCGGGCGTCTCCTTCGGGCGTCTCCTTCCCTCTACAACATGCTTCTTTGTTCCTCTCTTATCGTTACCCGTTCTCCACCTAGTGCCAGTTGCACGTCAAAAGCTCCAGTGACTTTGAGTGGCTGAAGCAGTGCCGCTTCTACTTCAACGAGGACTCAGACAAGATGACCATCAATATTACAGACGTGGGCTTTGTCTACCAGAATGAATTTCTGGGCTGTACCGAGAGGCTTGTCATCACACCTTTGACAGACAGGTAAAGCATCATGGTGGAAGACACACGTGCATAGACAGTATCATAATGGCAGAATTCAAATGTAGGAAATAAAGAAAAATCGATCAAAACAGTGGTTGTTTTCCTAACGTATCCCTCCCATTTCACAGAATTAAATAAGTTCTGATTGGATGTCGTCCCAGCCAAGGACTTTTGTCTCATTTTCACTCGTTGACGTGTCAATTCATTTTGTCATAGTTTTTGTCCTTTTAGGTCGTTTTTATTTACTTAGCGTCCTGTCTTCATCATGAAAAAAAAGGGCTGTTGACGAAAGCTATGACGCAAATAGTTTGTCACCGAAATTAATGCTGCAGCTGTTAACCTTAAAGCAAATATTCAGTGCAACATCAAGTTTCATGAGATGGGTTAAACTTTCTGCGGTTTTGCCAAGCAGAGACAAAAAGACAATGCAGGGACTGTGAAGAAAAGAAATGAGAAAGCAGGACAAGGCAGCTTCTCACAACCTCTGTAACTAACAGGAGATATGAATGACAGAAAGAAAAGGAAAGAAGATCAGACACAGCAAGGCAGACAGTAGTCCAACAAGAGGCAGCGTCTGAGTAACAGACACAGAGAGTATAATATGAAAAGAGACAGGGAGAAAAAAGATGAGGAGAGACAAGGAAGAGATGTGAAGGGACAGCACTGGGGAGGGAGCTACCAGCTAACATGAGACAGCAGCTCTCCAAAGAAGCGGCATGCTGGCCTTATGGCCAGAGGTGCCACGACAGTCTTGATTTTCCTTCATTTTCTCATGCTATCTTTCTCTGCCTGAAACCTTATATACTGCATTCTTCAGTTAGTATTTGATTTACTATTTACTGCTCTAGCTTGCTATCAGTGTCCTTCATGATCTCATTAAAAAAAACTGGTTAAAGGTGTTATTGTTAGCAAGTGGTCAGATTTGTTCTACCTTCTCTGAAGAGCATAAAATATGTCACTATCGTAGCTTTTCCCTGATTTTTTTGTACTCTGAGGTCAGTCATGTAATGAAGAGTGAGACCAGTGGTCAGGTCCTGTTGTCAGTCATTCTCATTACCAGTGTTTTAAAGCTTAATCTGACCTCAAACCTCCTTGTGCAGTATAAGATCACATTCACTTGTGGTCATTTTGATATAAGCAGGAATATTATTTGTATTATTTATACTCGTAAAATGGCATTATAATTATATTCGTGTGTCTACATTTGCACAGGTGTTACATCACCTTAGCCCAGGCTCTTGTGATGAGTATGGGTGGAGCCCCTGCTGGTCCAGCTGGAACAGGTATGACTGAAAAATTAGTCACTTCATTTAGAAACAGCAGAAGGATCATGGATGTGGCAACGAGAAGTAAACGACATTAATAGTTTCTCCGATGGCATCATTTGTTTTCTATCAGCATACAAATGCTTGTGTCTCACTTTAGGTTGTGAAATTTTTGCCTTTTGTTGTTAGGAAAGACTGAGACCATTAAAGATATGGGTCGCTGTTTGGGAAAGTATGTTGTGGTCTTCAACTGTTCTGACCAGATGGACTTCAGAGGCTTGGGGAGAATATTTAAAGGTGAGTCACTGAGCACAGTCGTGCTATAAAGATAATGGCAATAAAAAAAATGTTTAAGGGTTTGGTATTAGTCTTCTCTTTTCTTTTCTTTTTGCCTATGAATCATAACATGCAGATAAAAATAAAAAATAAACAGACAACATGTAATGTCAGATATCCAAAGCAGTTTTGTTTTGTTCGAGGACTATAAATCTGTGCGTCTGATTTCCAGGCCTGGCTCAGTCTGGCTCGTGGGGCTGCTTTGACGAGTTCAACCGCATCGACCTCCCAGTTCTGTCCGTGGCAGCTCAGCAGATAGCGATAGTTCTGACCTCCAAGAAGGAGCGCCGAAAGAACTTTGCCTTCACGGACGGCGACAATGTAGATATGAATCCAGAGTTTGGCATCTTCCTTACCATGGTGAGTAACAGCAGGGACACAACAATGCTGATGTCTCAGTCTTCACGATCATTTATTTCTCTGACTGGCAGTTCTCAATATCAAGAAATTACATGTTAGCTCACTGAAGGATTATTGGGGTTCATCAGCTGTGTTTGTTTCAGAAGGTTGCTGGTGAAACACCAGGGTGCGTGCTGGACATCACTAAAACACAATCATTCACAAGTCGTTTTGTGAATTCAACACAAGGGCCTGCCTGTTATTTCACGTGATTTATTTCATAGAGTAATAGATACACCACTTTATCTCCTTGCTTCTTTTGATGTCCTGATGTGAGTCATTAAACATAACAGTGGAGTAATGCTTCCCCGTGGTGAGAGGGGTCAGAAATCATTTCCCTCTTTCTTACTCTGTGTAAGTGTGTGTGTGTATACATCTGTATAGACAAGTTTTGTGAAAAAGACTGTCTGTATGGTAGAGCTGAAGTTGAAGGATAGTGTTTGAGATGAAGTTTAACCACATTAAAGTATAAACTTCATCCATGCTCATACTGTAATTAAAATGAAGACATTCCACCTGTGTGCGCACATGTGTTTCAGATTTTAAAACTTAGTGTGCAGCATCTGAACCTTTAATGATCAGACTTCTGTGTGTTTGTCTGTCTGTTTCACACCATTAACATCTCTTATTTTTCCACCCTGCGTGTAATCAGAATCCAGGTTACGCAGGCCGTCAGGAGCTCCCCGAAAACCTGAAGATCAACTTCCGCTCTGTGGCCATGATGGTTCCAGACCGTCAAATCATTATCAGGGTAAAACTGGCCAGTTGTGGGTTTATAGACAACATGGAGCTCGCGCGCAAATTCTTCACGCTTTACAAGCTGTGTGAGGAGCAGCTCTCCAAGCAGGTATGAAAACAGAATTTGGAGCAAGTGGAAAGTGGTAGAATGAGCAGGGAGTGTGGGGGCATTTCCAAGCAACAGCTAATGCTTTAAAAGGCTTCCTGATACACAGGATTGATGAGCGGCTGTGTTCTGACAACAGGGTGTGTTGCTTGTAGAAATGTGGTCATATATGGTCATTCTGTTAAAATGAATGCCGCTGTTTTGATATCAGTGTTATTAAGGTTGCACAGATTTCTGTACATGTAAATGAAACTAAAGTTACATTCGTGAATGTTCAGGTTCACTATGACTTTGGCCTGCGCAACATCCTGTCAGTTCTGCGAACACTCGGCGCAGCCAAGCGAGCCAACCCCAACGACACAGAGTCCACCATCGTCATGAGGGTTCTAAGGGACATGAACCTTTCAAAACTGGTCAGTCTAAGAAGTATACAGTAGGTTATCAAAATAAAATTGTGTCATTATTCATATTTTCATGGGGCTTTGCAAATTTCTGTGCACATGTGTTTAGATCGATGAGGATGAGCCACTGTTTCTGAGCTTGATTGAAGACCTCTTCCCAGGCATCCAACTTGATAAAGCGGGATACCCTGAGCTGGAAGCTGCCATTGACAAACAGGTAGACGGGTTTGAAGAATGAGTTGATTTTTTTTTTTTTTGAAGGGAAGAGTAAAAATTCAGAGTTCAGAGAATTCACTAAGATTGCAAGATGGAAGACAGAGAAAAGGGGAAACAATGAAAGGAGGCAGACAGAGAAATGGGAAGGCTGAGTAAAACTGGCCAAAAGCCTAACTGAGAGTGAGACCACTGTATTTTTCATGTCACAGCTCAAGACGGAACATGGAGAAGGATACAGATGGTGGCATTTATGTTTTTGTGAAGGATCTAACTTAAGGATCTGTGAAAAACACAGTGTAGGAAGTGAGAGATGCAGTTCAGAGTCAGGCCTCTTAGATTTAGTTGATGATCACTTAATCATTCATCATCATTTTTTATTTTGTCCTGATGTGTGAAACTTTCGAATTGGCAAAGGCTTCGCTTTCTTTTTACCATTTCATGTAAATCCAGGATAAGCCTAATTGCTGCAAATATGTTTGGAACTGCAAATATTTTGTTCCTTCAGGTTGAGGATGCAGGTCTGATCAACCATCCTCCGTGGAAGCTAAAGGTCATCCAGCTGTTTGAGACTCAAAGAGTCCGACATGGCATGATGGCCCTGGGGCCCAGCGGGGCCGGAAAGACGACTTGTATACACACGCTTATGAGAGCGATGACAGGTAGGATTTGCTGTATTTTGTGGCACGGATGCTTTAATAAAAAGACACCAACTCGTGATAAGCTGACTGATGTTGAAGCTTGCCTTGAATTTAGGACGACAGCTCACAGATATACAAAGTTATTGTTTTTATGTCCACGGGGGTTCGCTGTTACGTCATCACACTATTACACTGTAGACACAAATATGTAAACATGATAACTGAAGAAGAATACTTGGAGGAGGTATCTGATTACATTTTGGATCGACATATTAATGAGGTAAAACCTCTTTTTTACTTCCGCGCTTGCCGATCATAAACTACCACTCTGCGCATTTCTAATGAAGCACGTGACAAGAAATGAGGCCAGAAAAAAACGAGCTGTCTTTGTATTTGGTCCATTAAATATTTTAGCTTTACGAACATGAATGTGCATCTCTGCTAATAGCTGCTTTTCTCCCAGAATGCGGTCAGCCTCACAGAGAGATGCGCATGAACCCCAAAGCCATTACTGCACCTCAGATGTTTGGAAGACTGGACGTGGCCACAAATGACTGGACTGATGGCATCTTCTCGACACTGTGGAGGAAAACGCTGAGAGCAAAGAAAGGTCCAAAAGTTTCTTCTTCTACACATAGTTCAAATGACTTTTGTGCTCCTGCTTCCTGCTTTTTTTTTTTTTTTGCATCACTTGCTCTTATGGAGTGAATTCCAGTGCAGCTGGATGTAGGATTGTGCCGGCTGTGCATGTTCATTGTGTTGCCTTGTGTGTATTATTGGTTTTTTTGTGAGTTCTGTGTAAAGCAGCTGCTGATGGCTTATGTGTGTGTAGAAGCAGTCATTTTCATTCTATCTCTTGGAATAAAGGACCAGAGCTCTCACTCAAGTTGCAAATCAGCAGTAAACACATCCATAGGTCCAAGCAAGCATATAAATCACACAGGAATGTGAACCACGATTATTAATGAACAGCAGCAATGTTTTGGCTGTTAACAATGTTGATTATTTTCTAAATGAGAGGAGGATGAGGAGGAGAAGATTTCTTTTTTATATTTATAATTCCAAAAGAAATGACTCGGTTTTCTTTGCAAACAGACCAAGGTTGACCAAGGAACTCTTTTGTATGCGCTAACTGTATATTCAGAAGCTCAGCTTGTTTTTGCCTGATGGCGACAGCACCGGGGCTTCTCATCACTTTGTTTTCATAACCATGTAAATAAGCCCTTTGTGTCCTCACAGGAGAGCACATCTGGATCGTCCTGGATGGACCAGTCGATGCCATTTGGATTGAAAACCTAAATTCAGTTCTGGATGACAATCGAACTCTCACACTCGCAAATGGGGACCGAATACCAATGGCCCCCAACTGCAAGGTGGTGTTTGAGCCACATAACATCGACAATGCCTCTCCAGCCACCGTCTCACGCAACGGCATGGTGTTCATGAGCTCCTCTGTGCTCAACTGGACCCCGATACTGGAGGTGAGCGAGCTACACGGAAAACGTGGTCTTATTTTTGTTTGAAATGAAGGTACATTATGAGAATATTTATTTGACGAATAGCATCTGTGTAGCAACACATTTCATCAGGAAAGTATCTTCTTGATTTAATGGCAAAAGCAAATTTCGAACCCGTCCTTCATGTAGTTCTGAATAAATAGTCATGTTTTTGATGCTTCTAGGCCTGGTTGAAGAAACGGTCACCACATGAAGCAGAGGTACTGAGAGAGCTCTTCTCTTCATCTTTCGCCAAGCTCTACCGCTTCTGTGTGCAGTCACTAGAGTTCAAAATGGACATGTTAGAGGCCTTTGTTATCATGCAGTGCATAAACATGCTACAGGGACTCATACCTGCCAAGGTAAGATTACAGCCCAGCTGGACATGCACTCAAACAGCAAATGATATATTTTTCATTGATAAAGTGGTTCAGTTGTACTCTTAAGAGAAAGTAACTCCAGAAGTAGAAATGGAAATTCATAGTGATGACAAAGAAGTCACCTTGACATGTTTTCCAGAACCTTTTTTTATGTACATGTGTACCCATTTTTATAGGCACAACCAAATATTTGTATGTTTGTTTTCACATATTAACTTTTGAAGTGTTCCCCTCTTCCTTGGGTTCTTTAAACAGTCTCATCTTTAAATGGATCTCAATCTACAGGAGCAATGTGGTGATTTATCCAGAGAGTTCTTGGAGCGGCTTTATGTCTTTGCTCTGATGTGGAGTGCTGGGGCCTTACTTGAACTGGATGACCGGAGGAAGGTGGAGACCTGGCTTAGAGGAAATGAGAGTATTCATCTGAAATTACCAGACATTGCTCCTGACAGTGAGGACACCATATTTGACTACTACGTCACGACAGATGGTAGTAACATCTTTATTAACTATCAATCAGATGTTGTTTAGTTCCTGGACAAGTGGAAACATTATGTTGCGTGTTGTATTTATGGAAAGTAATTTTTCTTCAGTGAATTTCTTCACTGAATTTTTTTCCTTCGGAATATTACTTTGAACCATCATTATCATATTATGTGTTGATCTCTACACCAAACATATCTCATTTGTCCAAATATCTTTCCAGGTCATTGGGTCCACTGGAACACCAGAGTGGAGGAATATGTTTATCCGTCTGAATTCACACCAGAATACAGCTCCATTCTGGTCCCAAATGTGGACAATGTTAGAACAGACTTCCTAATTCAGACTATCGCCAAGCAGGGCAAGGTACAGTTACCAATGAAAGCAGTGTATATCTGTGTGCACAGTGTAGTGTATGTTTGTATATGCTGTTAAAGCAGTCACTTTATTTGAGTCGTCACTTGTGAGACACATTTTGGAGAACATTTTAAGTTCAGTGAATTTAAGTCAGCGTTTACTTCCCCTTTGATCTTTCTTCAAATACACTTGCTTCTATTGTTTGTGATCTTATTCTCATATCCTCACTGAACTCCATGTTAGCATAATGTGGATGTTACTTTATCTTTCCATGCACCTTTCTACCTGAGGATAAGTAAGACTGATGAAAAATTTTATATGTTTGTTAAAGGCTGTTTTGCTGATTGGAGAGCAAGGAACAGCGAAGACTGTTATCATCAAGAGCTACATGTCAAAGTATGACCCGGAGACCCACATAGGCAAGAGTCTCAACTTCTCCTCTGCTACTACACCCCTCATGTTCCAGGTAAAGCAGGCCACCTGCTTACTTTCCTCTTAATTTAGATCAAACAGCGATATGTGCTGTTCTTTGAATTTTTAACTGAAAATGAGTGTTCAGTTAAAGAGGCACAGAACCAAAATGCAATGCGCTAGAGGCAGGTTACAAGAATAAAGAGCAAACTTTTAAAGTTAAAGCTGATGCAACAGAACACAACACCAAGACATCAAACACGGGAATCAGCTGAAGGCTTACACAAATACATGTAAGAAAACCAAAGGCATACAAAGGATAGATGCAAAGTACAGCGATGCAAGGCACAAACCTGGGATGAGGATGGAACACAAGTGAGAAATGAAGGCACATGACAAAGTCTCATAAGTGTACACCTTCAGGCACTGATCGTTGATGAAAATAAAAGGTCTTTCTCTCGGTTTCTCGTTATCTCTCTCTACTTTTTCATACCCACCCCCCATCGTTTTCTTCTTCTTCCAGAGGACAGTGGAGAGCTATGTGGATAAGAGGATGGGGACCACTTATGGACCCCCTGCTGGGAAGAAAATGTCCATTTTTATAGATGACATAAACATGCCGGTCATCAATGAGTGGGGGGACCAGGTCCAGGATCATTTGAACATTTCTATAATGCTGATCAATAAATAAATGCAAATGAAACTTTTCTTGATTTAGACTTCTTGCTTTGAATCATAGGTGACTAATGAGATTGTCAGACAGCTGATGGAACAGAATGGTTTCTTCAATCTGGAGAAGCCAGGAGAGTTCACAAATATTGTGGATGTTCAGTTCCTGGCAGCAATGATTCATCCTGGAGGAGGCCGTAATGACATCCCACAGAGACTGAAAAGGCAGTTCTCCATCTTTAACTGCACACTGCCCTCCAATGCTTCGATAGACAAGATATTTGGTGGGTAAAATACTGTGAGAAGTCAATTTTCTGCAGTAATTTATATTTGATGGGCTCACACCTCCTTACATATGCATACATGGAAAGCCTGAGGCCTGCTTGTACGACACTGTAAACATTTGCTTCTGCCTTCTGAGAATGAAACTTGTGCAACTCAGCCACATGCTGACTGTCACATACTAGTGGATCCAGTAAGTATAACACTGGCAGGAGAGCAGCAAGAGCCCCAGCACAGGAGAGCAGACATGAGTGACAACAGGCAGTGAGACAATAATAATGACAGTGATGGATTCTGAGGAAAAGTATATTTAACTTGCAATTATTTCATTTGTTGTATTTCAAGATTTACTGGGATTACTTAAAAAAACAAGTAATAAATGACCAGCAGTTTATTGATCGTATCCGAGTCTTTGGACAGAAAATGATAACTTTTCTAAACCTTATCACACAGGTGTGATTGGTGAGGGCCACTTTTGCATAGGACGTGGTTTTAGTGAGGAAGTCCAGAGCACTGTACCTCATTTGGTTTCCCTCACACGCCGCCTCTGGCAGTTGACTAAAGTCAAGATGCTTCCAACTCCTGCAAAATTTCATTACATCTTTAACCTGAGGGATCTGTCCAGGATCTGGCAAGGAATGCTCAGCACCAATGCGGAAGTGGTCAACTCGGTCCAGGTGAGAAGAATTAGACACACTTAATTTAAATAAGTTAATAACCAGATTTCTAACGTGACAAATAGTTAAGAAACTTGTTTAGCAGATTTCCACTGAAGAAACAAAATCGTTTTGGTCACATATGCAGGATTTTTCCAAGGACAAATATGTATGACCAAGTAAGTGACAAACAGGAAGTGGCAGTAGTAAAACTGCATGGCAAAAACTGTCTAAAATAACTTGCTTAAAAAAATCTGCTGACAGTTTGACTTTACATTAAATAAGACCAATACACTTGTAATACACGAGGCTAGTTTTACAGTAACTAAGTTACCCCAGAACTTTTACTAATCCTAATCCTAATCCTGCATCCTTTATGATGTAGTGCTACTGTATGACTACATGACACAATCTGATAATATTTTTATAATAATCGAGGGAGCTATCTCAAAAAATCGAAACATCTAAAATTCTGTTATTGCAAGCTCGTTTTTGCTTAGGCTGCCAACCTCCCATTGGTTTGTGTGGAAAACCTTGAAATATATCTTTACCCTAAAGTTGCCTAGAATCTAAGTGTCAACATAAATGCTGAGGTTGCAAACATGACTCTGAAAACTTTAAACTATTCAGTGAGTAAATTGAGTATTGAACACATCATCAAAAAAACCCAAAACAATTGGGGACGTGATCAATACTTATTTTACCAGGTGACTGGAGCCAATCGGTCACTTCACACTATAAATATCTCTGACTTTGTCTTGAATTTCAACATAAAAGAAAAAATGTTCAGTCCTGTATGCTTGCTGCTTTTCTCTCTTTGTGTGAGTCTTGGCTTGCCTTAACCTTAACAATAATTCCATGACAAAACATTTCGTGCCCATCTGTGTTATTTGTCACACTGTCTATGGATAATTTCTGTTGTATGAAATAGATCTGAAATAACTCCATGTCCCTGCTTTCCTTGCTAACTAACAGAGAAAAATCTTTTTTACAGACGTTGCTGGAACTGTGGAAGCACGAGTGCAAACGTGTGATAGCAGATCGATTCACAATGCCTGATGATGTGGAGTGGTTTGATCAGACTCTGGCAAAGCTGGTGGAAGAAGATCTTGGCGGCGAGCACAAGAATATGGTGGATTATGGAGTAGACAGATATTTTGTTGACTTCTTGCGAGATGCCCCTGAGGCCACAGGTACCACTGAGTCAGAATATATTTGTATATATATCAATTTAAGATTTCCTCAGTTTTGTGGCTCACTTTGATGTTCTTTCCTCACAGGGGAAGAGCCGGAAGAGTCAGACTTTGATTTGCCCAAAGTGTACGAGCCCATTGAATCATTTGAGACTTTAAAGGACCGTCTGAACATGTTCCTGAGCCACTATAATGACAGCATTAGGGGTACTGGCATGGATATGGTCTTCTTTCAGGATGCTATGATACATCTGGTCAAGGTACTCTACAGAACTTGTTTCTTTTATCATGTGGCCACACGTGAAAATGGCGAGATTAGCAAGAACAGCTGTCACAGCTGCTATCATAGTTACTTACTGTACAATCAGACACAGATCCTTATTTTGTCTCTTGGATGTATTCCTGCATTGCTTGTTATTTTCTTTTGTTCAGGACAAATCTAAACATACTTATCTTACCTTAGCTTTGTGTGTATGCTCACTTTTTATTTGTAGGTGTCGAGGATAATCCGAACGCCAGGAGGCAATGCCTTGTTGGTGGGTGTTGGGGGTTCTGGCAAACAGAGCCTGACCAGACTGGCCTCATTCATAGCTGGATACAAGATCTTCCAGATCACTCTCACACGGTAGTGTTACCGTACAGTGGATATATGTGCACACAAGCACAGTCTAATCTAACCACACTCATAATATTAATGTTATTGGTGATTATATTGAATAGCTATTATTGTAAGTAGTGGTGGTGTATGATTGTTGAATGGCATCAACACCTTTTCACTGTCAGCTTTTTTCCTGGGCATATATACAAATATATATTTTAAAAAGTATATAAAAATATTAATAGTAATAATAGATGATAGGCAGTGATTTTGGGATTGCAATCACAAACATGTATGTTCAATAGAGCTCAGACTACAAGCAGGTTACCAAAGGAAACCAAAAGAAAAAGGAGTAAACTAGAAAGCAGGAAACATACTTCTGAAAATGTGCCACACTAAACATTTGTTCAGAATCTAATCTATCTGCATATTTTTGTTAAATAATCACAGCAAAAAAATAAAACCATAATAATCATAACCATTGTGACTGATGAGAAAGATTCTGTTTTCTTCTCTCAGGAGCAGCAGCTAGAATAAATTCATTAGTGGAACGGATGCATTTGGAAAGAAACTGAATCTGATATTGTATTTATTATATGATATCTCAGAAGCTCTGGCTTCTCTGACTGATAGATGAAACCCGGGATCTGAAACAATGTCGGTGTTTCACGAGTCTCTTTTCAGTCTAGCTGATCAATCAGAATAACAGAATCAACATTTTGCTTCAACCATCATTTTTCTCTTCTCGCTCTGTCCTGCACTTCATTGTTCACTCACACTCCGGCCGCTCGCTCGCTCCCCAAACGATTTTCCTCCCTCTGTCCCGACATGCATTTGTTACCATCACATTTTGCACCGGTTTGTCCCCAAACAGATTTTAATGTTTCCTATTAATATTAATGAACTTCTCGGCTTCACGGCTAGCTATCCCTGGTGAAAACACACCTCTATTGTGCGTCTCCTCCCTTCTTTTTCTTTATAGCGCACACACACACACACACACACACACACACACACACACACACACACACACACACACACAGAGCTCATTTTTGGCATGCTCACCCA
>VOQJ01022930.1:25163-54511 GCA_015052665.1 Apistogramma diplotaenia | reverse complement strand
ACCTACATATCAAATGCTGCTAGTAAAAGTGTTTGAACATTTTAATAGCGACATGCAGAGGGACAGCAATACGGTCTCACTGCATAGCATGCAGCACAGTTAGCATAGTCACTGGCAACGACTATGCCGAGCCTCAGCACGGATTGGCCAATTGGGCATTGCGTAGTCCATGGTGAGGCTCAGCAGGCTGCTGCCTCACCACTTGGCTCTTCTTAGTATTTGAACAGTAAATGGGAAAATTCAGCGATTTTGAAAAAAAACGAATCTAAAAATGGTGAACTTAAATGGAAAAGAACTTTAAAATACAAATCACTGAATAAATATAACCATTACATTTATTTTTTAATTTTAAATTTCCGTGATGACAGGTGAGGCTGTGTCTCACCTGCCTCCCCTGACTGCGCCACTGAGATGTAGGGATGGAGCCCAAAGACGTATTTACAATAAATGCATGAAAAAAAAATCAGCTATCTAAAAATTTTCATTCTTATAAGATTTTTTAAAAATGTAAATATGAATATGTGTATAGGTTTCATGTTTTAAAGTTTTATATAATTTAATTGTAGAAGTTAACCTGAAAGGTTAAGATCCATATTTAGTTAGTTTTGGGTTCGATTCTGCAGGGATTTGGGATTGGTTCCAAAATCAAACTGATTTTTCTATAAAAAAAAATTCTTTTGGACTCCTGGCAAACTTTTTGACTCAGGTTTTATAATTTGCTGTGAAATATTTACATTTAAATAAAGGAAACAAAAATGACTTCTTGTCCTATTGCTGGGCTTGTCTTGTACCGCGCCATTTGTTGGAAAGAACTTAATTTGAAGAATCAAGTTTAAGAAGATTAAAATTAACTAATGAAAACAAAAAGGCAAATCCTTAATTTGCTGCTTCTGTGGCAGAGTTGCAAGTTTATTCATAAAGCACCTTTCACAGACCTAAAGTCACAAAGTGCTTTATCATCAAATTGATAAGGCCGCGGTAAGAATTACTTACCGGAAAGATAAAAAGAAAAATATAAAAATCACACACTTAGCCTTCACTTTATGTATAACATCTGTTTGTATTGTGTGTCTGAGAGAGAAAGAAAGCTGAAGCATTAATGTTGACACTGATTTTCTCTTTTTACAGGTATATTCTTGCAAGTTTCTACACAAAATACGATCCTACACATTTCCTCATCAACACCTGCTCCCTCCTTAGTGTCCTCCTCCCAAAGCTGCCTCAGTTTCATGGAGTACGGATATTTGGAATCAACAAATACTGACAGAACGCTGGACTTCCAATTCTACTGTTTCTGCTTGAACTGTTTTTATATTTAAATCCATGTAAATGGTCTGAACATGTACAGATTGTGTGGAGTATTATGTGAAAGTTGCTTGCAGCCTGATGAAAGTAAATGCACTGCTGCTGTTTCATCAGAGTAAATGATGACATTCCTGATGTAAAGGCCAGACACGCTCGCTCTTGTCTTCGAGACAGAGCATATTTATAACTGCACTCTTTTCACATGTAGCTTTTCTATTACTCTCTGGTTGTTGCCATGAATGTAAATGAATATTTTTTTGATTCATGTCCAGAATGGCACTTCCAAGTTTTCTTTTCCTTGATTTACTATGAAGGATTAACATGCAGCACACAATAATAAACACTTCACCATGATACACATAATCATGCAATGTTTGATTTAGCAGCAGGGTGCCTATCATCTTTATTATAGTTGAAAATACTCATTTGTGCAGAGGTGTGCAGGAATCAAATCCTGCAAAAACCTCTGTACTGTAAATTATCAAATGCAGGTGAGTATACAGGCTCTGGGAAAACCCAGACACTTTACATGAAGTGTGACCATGAGGGGGCCATCAGAGAATTTGTAATATGCTCATATATCCAAGGGATTCTCCCCCTTCCGCGTGCACTGCGGTCATGTTTGCATTGCTGTGAGGTTTCCCTGTTTGTGACGCACTTTTGGGGAAGTAGCTCAAAGAAAATGCAGTAGGATGTGAATCCTGGGAAACACATGCAAATAATGCCAGCTGTTTCAAACAAGTTGTTTGCAACAGCGCCATTGGGTTGTTCCCTGTCTGCTGCAAGGATAGACGCATAATGTAAAGAAGCCAGAGATGGAACGCACAGGGGAACCAGGTTTAAATGTCAAAACGTCCCCAAGACATCAGATATATCTCACTGAAACTAGAGAGTGGGAGAGAAAGAATAAATGCAATGTTTTTGCTCCAACATGTACTTAAAACTGCCTGATTAAAGATAACACTATCTGGCTTGAACAGCAAATCAGGTCATCCGCAACAGTTTTGTTCCCACTTTCAGTTTAATGTGAACTTAGTAAAAGCTCGAGAAGAGGTACTAGATATCGGCCACATATTTAAACCCTTGACTCAACATTGCACCTGTAGTGTAAGTGTTTGCCAGTCATGACTGGTTTACATAGAAAGATACGTGACAGGAGATGTCGGAAGTAATGCAAAGATACGAGAAAGGTCAGGCAGTCTTACTTTACAGCTGAGTGAGAGTTTCTTTGAAGTTAAGAAGGTCTCACTCATATTTTAACAGATTTAAAGATGTCCCCCTTTTCACAGGAAGACCAGCAAAATCACTCAGATGGGTTTTTCAAAGTGAAAATACTGTTTTGTTTGTTATGCTTTGAGATAAGTGAGGTAAAACAAAATATTCAAAACTGTTTTTGGAAGTGCCATTTGATTAAAATCAGCCCTGGATTTCCCAAATGTTCATCTTCTCTCGGGTTTATAATTTGACAGTGCACAAATAATGCAGAAAAGATCAGAAATGAGACAACAAGACATAAAGTCACGACATCGTCAGCTGAGACTGAAGAAGTCACTTGGATGGGTGACCTGTCCCAGCTGTCATAGGGCAAGAGGCCTGTGACAGGTGGACAGGTCAACAGTATGTCACAGGGCTAACGCAGACACGGATATTCACACTCATGGGCAATTTAGAATCACCAATTAACCTAACCCACTAACTGCAGGTCTTCGGACTGCGGGAGGAACCCGGAGTACCCAGCGAGAGCTCACACAGACACGTAGATAACATACAGACTCCACAGGGAAAGGCCCGAGCCAGATGGTGGATTCAAACCCAGGACCTTTATGCTCTGACGCGAAAGTGCCACCCTATTTTTTTTGTTGTTGTTTTTTGCCATATTTAAGAATTTGACATGGAACTGCTGATGAAATGTCAGTATTTTATTAAAACATGAAGGCACTCCAAACAAACTGCAATGCCGGTTTGAGTTATCAGTCACTACTCCATCCTTTTGGTACCCACTTTCCCAATAACGTGGTGCCAGTGACAAATCTACACCAATGTTGTGTGCATTTCCACCCAAAGACAAATGAAACAATAAAGAAAAAGAACTTCTAGTGTCCCCATAGTGTAGTGATATACACATGTACCTAACAACAAAAAGATGCCTATCTGGATCTCAGGAGATGCAAATAACTTTGGGGCATTAAAAAAATCTGCCAAATCAAACACGCAGAGCTACCTGCTGTGGCAGGTTGTGTATAAACTGCTTCTTCTACCAGTGACAAAATGTTGCCAGCAACACTACTCCACCAGACTGGCAGCGACTATGGCAGGAGCCGCTGAAAAAAATTTAAATTCTATAATAATCAGTTCTTGAACCTGCTGAAATGCAGGCTGGTTCTCAAAAGGCACCGAGACAGAACTGGGCTCTGACATCAAGTTGGTGGAAAATGAAAACATTAAAACAAGCAGGTGCTCTTAAAATCATAAATAAATCAATAAAAATTCACAATTCCCATGCAAATTTCACTCACCAAAGTCATTATTTCACGACATTTTCACAAGTGCAGTAAGCAGAGCTCAATCTAGCACCGGATCTACACACTTCCACCATTCGTAGTGCTGTTTTGGTGCAAAAAAAACTGGCACCACATCGGCAAAGCCAAACCTGTCGAAATGTGGGTTGTTTCCTAAAATGAATCAATGCAGAACAGTAGCAGCAGTGGCACAGAGCTGGTGAAATGATAACCTACTAAATAAAAGAGAACCAGCTTGGGATGAAGGCAAACAGCAGGGGAAGGGAAATGAGAGCTGAACTGAAACATAATGAATCCACAATGATAATCCTCACTTAGATCATAAAACACTACATACATACATGATACCTACGCTTGAGAGCACATTTTTAGCTTGTAAAGCTCTTTGAAATGACTATCGTTGTAAACTGGCATTACAGAAGACAATTTTTTATTGCATCAAAAACATATGATAAAACCATGTTGGCATTTGCAAAGCCTCAAACCATCTCAGTGACAACACATGGCTTTTAGAGGACAAATATATACATTTCTTTATTCAAAATACACAGGGGCCCTTCTACTGATGGCATTCTGTTAAAACCAATGAAATGAGAGAAATTAAAAACATGAAAGGCCTTCCCCTTCCCAAGCAGAAAAGTAGAGTATCTTTTAATAGTGATCTACAAATATAATCTCATTCCAGACCACTGCAGAAAGTCCAAATAGAGCCAAAGGCTGCAAACACAGTATTTAAACCTCTCAATAGAAACCTTAATTCCCTGAAAAGAAGAAGAGCTCTGATTTTTAGTGCACATTCTTTGACAGTACATTGCTTTGCATTTTTAACAACAACTAAAGTGACCTCACAGTTTTGCCTGTGGCGACACTAAATGGCTCTTGTTACCCTGGAGATTGTGGTAACCCGCCTCCAGAGAAGCCATTTAAAAGTCAGCCTGGGCAGCCGTGCACAGCTGGTCTCGCAGCGCCTTTCTGAAAGGCAGTAATACGTGTTTTTGTCTCAGACACTGCACCGTCTCACTTTGGTTTGCTCACAGGGTCTACGTTATCATCATCCTCATCGTCCGTGTCAAATAATTCGTCCTCAAAAAAAGATCCTCCAAAGCCGTATTCCTGGGCGTGGCTGGACACCTCATTGGGCATCAAGTGAGGGGAGCCTTCAACAAAATCAGCAAACCTGTGTAGTAGATGGTAGATATATAAACAAATGAGCACAACAGGGGCACTATACAACTGAAGGACAACTTTTGGGAACATAAAATGTTTCTGAAACATCAACATGATATCTGGAAGCAATTCTGCATTTTTGATACATGTGTTGTTAATTTTCATTAATAATTAATTCATTAAATAATAATTAGATTACTCTTTTAGGTTAGCAGCACTAGTCAACAAACTGATTGCTAATATGTGGGATCCATCCAAGAAATCCACACAGTGCTGGGTGTTATAATACATTTGTAGTAATTTGGATTTGGAAAAAAAAATCTTTTGTATATGATATGAGAAATCTGACAAAAATGATCTTCATGGCACTGCTGCTGATTAGGCTGCAATATCATTCAGTTTTAATTTTTCACGATAATTGAGTTAGTACTATTGTTAGTTAAGAAAGTAAAATGTAGACTCGACCAAAGCGAAAGAGACAAAGAAGGAGTCTGTGAGCGCAAAGCTCCACCGAGGCAGCTCCACCTCTGGCAGCATTTACTTTTAAAGGAACAGGATTGCAGTTTGTATATAGTGATTTAGCTTGTTTTGTCCTTTTTAAACAAAGTTTTTAGTGCAGTAAAAAACACTTAAGTGTAGCAAGACGGTACTTTGAGTACACCAACATTATGTAGGAGCAGGTAATGGATAATGGGTATTGATTTGTAAATAATTGTACATGAAAAACCTGAGTTTATTATATAATATACAATTGTTATATATATATATATAAAATAGTAGATATATAACCATCTAAAATAGCTCTATAGAGCATTATTACTACTTTGACCTTCAGAGCGCTCTATTAACCTTGATGCTCAGTGAAAACATACACACCTACTTTTGAGGCATCTGATATTGATTTTTAGCTTTGTCCCATTTTCTCCAGACTCTCTGAATCTTTTGATAATATCATGCACTGTAGATGATGAGATATTCAAATTCTTCGCAATTTTATGTTGAGGAACATTATTCTAAAATTGTTCCACAATTTGTAGACACAGTGTAATACTTCTTGGTGAACCTCTGCCCAACTTTACTTGTATGAAACTCTTTACCCAGATGCTTCTTTCAAACATGCTACTGACCTGTTGCCAATTAACCTTAATGGTTCCAGATTTTTCCTCCAGCTTTTACAACCTGTTGTTGTTCTTGTCCCAACTTTCTTTTTACACGTGTTGCTGCCATCAAATTCAAAATTAGCTAAAAAAAAATTATGAAATAGTAAAAAAAAGTTTTCTGTGCTCTACTGTGAATACAATGAGATCGATTTAAATCACTGCATTCCACTTTTATTTCCATGTTACACAGCAAACCAACTTTTTCAGGATTGAGTTTGTAGTGAAATGAAGGTAATTTGTGTGTAATTAAGGAGTGTCTGTATAATGAATACACCTACATTATGTCTAAAGCACCCAGCTTATTGGTGATCAGTATTGTGCAGAATGTCTCATCTCTTTTTTTCTACTGATCATGTTAGAAAACCAAATAAAATCTACTTTGATTCACTGTTGCA
This sequence comes from Apistogramma diplotaenia, assembly GCA_015052665.1. Classification (NCBI taxonomy): domain Eukaryota; kingdom Metazoa; phylum Chordata; class Actinopteri; order Cichliformes; family Cichlidae; genus Apistogramma; species Apistogramma diplotaenia. Next base: position 47,965 of record VOQJ01022930.1, on the reverse strand, counting down.
AGACTGCTACTGAAAGCATTTAAATACTTTCAGTAGAAACATTCACCTAGATACAATGGGCCTCTATTTATTTTAAGATGAGAGTGAAATTAAGCTTCAGTTTTGAGTTTACGAGACATGATTTATGTATGAGCATAAAACCTACCTTTTCGGGGACTGAAGCCTTGACACAGCCCTCCACGGGCTGAACTCTGGGCTGTTACAGTATTTCCGGAGTTCATCCAGAGCACGCCGAGTCTCTTCCTCGGCTTCCTTCTGATACTCTTCCTCAGTCAGCAGGCGACGTGGCTGTGGCTTCCAGTTGATATACTGCCTAATTTTTCTGCGAAACAAAGCACATACATAGTTTAAATAAACCAATATTATATAAACTTAATATGATTACTGGTATTTATTCTATAAAGGTATTGCTACTGTAAGCCTCAGTAGTTAGAACATGCAAGGGAAAAGGGCTCTTCTTAAACAAATCTGTGAAACTAACTGTGATACTACCACAGAAGCCACATTATACTGCTGGAGAATCTGACCCACAGTGCAGTGTACTCTTACGCCACCTTGTGTCAGAATTTGAAAAATACATACCTCCATGCAGCAACCAACAGATAGACTGGGTACTCCAGATTTTTGGCAAACAAAGCTGCCACAATGATAGCGAGGGCAACTTGCTGAATCTGAATTCCTAAATAAACCAGGAGGAGACCAAAGAGCTGCAGTGTCCATGACAGGATATTAATGCTCTTCTCATCAACCAGAGGGCCGTAACGGTAGCACACAGCAAAACTGATGAATCCCACCACTGCTACATAACCTGCCAAAAACATGCAAACAAAAACATTATACATTTATTTACACACCATTAAAGAAGAACAAACCAGTGCAGAGTTATGTACCAAGAGCCTGTGGAACCGGCTCACTGGTGTTTACTGATGATGTGACTGCTGATAGAATTAGTTATTATTATTGCAATGAGTGAATGATTCACTGCAAATTATATTGACAGCTAGGCTAGTAAGTACAACTATCGAGTTATGAAGCTTAACTTTCATCTAATATGGAGCATTACCGCCACCACCTGTAAGAAGTGTGAATTACACGCCGTGCTTACAGTTTAGTCACAGCTTCTTTTAAAATTTAAATTTAATAATGGAGGTAAACGGGCAGCGGGCCAGTCCGAAAATGACTGATGGGCCGGTTCTGGCCCTTGGGCCGCCAGTTGAACACCCCTTATGGATATTGTGTTGCTTAGGCTACTGACATTGCAATGTGCTGCTGTTCTCTGTGTGCCATAAATTGCCCCTCGGGGATGAATCAAGTTTTCTGAATCTGAACAGATGTAGAATGGTGAATTCTGAAGTGTGCAGAGCTATTCTCTGTGCTTAGCTTGAGCTGGACTGTGCTTAATAGATAATGACCCAAAGCATGCTGCAAAAACAACCCAGGGGTTTAGCAATGAAAAAAAATTGGATATTATTCAATGGCCAAGTCAGTCTCACTTTATCTCAAGCCAGTACAGCATGCTTTTCAGCTACTGAAGGCAGAAGGACACACCAACAAGCAGCAACGTAAGGCAGCTTCAGTAAGAGTCTGGCAGAGCTTCTGAAAATAAGGGACTACGCATAATTAAAAAAGACTTAATGCAATACTTTTGTAAAACCTACGAAGAGACTTTACCTATTGCCACATGCCAGTGCTCTTTGAGAATCATGCTGAGGTTCCTGAACACAAGTTGGATGGCGTACAAAGAGAAGGACCAGCCGCCAACAATTAAAACATAAAAGGGACTTTTCTGTGCGAAAGAGCAAAAACAAATATTGTCAATATCAAGTATTAGATCTATAGTCACTAAAAATCATGGCTATTGGATAAAAATTAAATACTGTACCTTTGGTAATAAGCGTGCCAGAATGAAAAAGAGAATGACGAGAGAGGCAATCATGCCTGTGCTCATACCAGCAGAGTAGAAGAAAGCCTGACTCCTTCATACAGGGGGTGAAAAATATATAATTACTATGATAATTCTATCATAGCTAAAAATGAACCTTTAGTCCATAAGAGAAAATACCTGCTGAGTGAGCCTGCAAAGAAAAACAGCAATGCTCCAGCGAGGAATACCAAGAATAGATAGATATCGAACTCTGCAAAGAAATAAAGAACACAGATGGCCATATATTAACTCCCAATAACCAGCAAATGAGTTTAATTGCCCACCCCACATCCCACTTACTGCGAATGGGTTTGACAATGTATTTAGTATTCTCAGTAGGATCGATCTTGAAGCATGACTTCGTGCTGAATAGGCTGATGTTAATCACGGTCTCATTGTGCTTCTCTCGTAGCAGGCTCTGAAACCAGCCCCAAAAAGTGAAGCGATCAAGCTCCTGCAGCTCCTCCTCACCTTCCACAGTTTCCACCTTAAACACTTTGGAGCTCCATACTTTGACCTATCAGAAATTGATATTAAATTACAAACAAATTTAATACAGAAGCTGCACAACAACATTTAAAGATTGGTTACATTTGACCCTCAACATACCCCAACCGAGAGGGATGATTTTGTTATTTTATGATTAAATATAACCAACTTGGGTTTGGAACACTTACTCACCTGAATTCTTGTCCAGGTTTGCCTCCAGGTTGGCAATATAGTGTTTCTGTAACAGAATCGGTTGGGTCCTGACAGGACAAGCTCCTCGCCATCCCGCAGCTCAATTACTGAATACTTGTTGCCTGGGTTTGATGTGCACATACATGTAGTAAATAGTAAGACTGTAACAGTCATCAAACTTTATAAGCAACACTGACTATGCGAGAATAACCTTTGATCAGAATACACTTGAATGCTCACTGTTTAAGGTATTCACGGTATACTAGCATTAATTTTATTTGTGGTGTCTATGAATGACATTATCCTTATGATGCTTATTCTACTCATATTAGCCATGGCCAAAGTTTTAAATACTAAGGTCAAATAATCCCTTTGAGAGTTCAGTTTCAGTTTTTTCTCTTGGCTCTGTATGACATCACTGAGAGTAGGTATCCTTAACACGGTCATCTCAGTTACACAGCTCTGACCCCACCCGCCTGCTGATTAAACAATGTGTTTGTAAACGGCAGCCAATCAGAACTTAGGTTAAAGGACTCCAAAAGTCCCCCCAACCCCTCTAATTCCAATTCCCAAGTGTCTTCTTCCTCCTCCTGCCATTGGCTGTTATGGGCAAATATTTGTGGGCTTGCACAAACAGTCCAGCAAATGTATTTGTGCAAGTACTGCAAGGTAAAACTGTATTGTGCATTTATGCATTTGATTTAAACCCACTACGAAAAGGGAGAGGAAGTAAAACAGCTTGATCAGACAGTGGATAATCTGAGGAGCTACACTGAGGCCGAGCAAAAGATTTTTTAAAAAATTATTATTTTGAACTGTGAATCATACATAGCTACTTGTGTCCAATAGAGTCCAATAATAAAATATCCCCTTTAAAAAAAATGCAGATTTTGTCATTTTCTTTCCAATAACACTACTCAGCAACGAGTCATAATGCATAATGCTAATGTTTCTTGCCCTAATGTCCATTTACAGCAGCAGACTACTGTTAGTGTGACTGTCTGTGTTCATCATAATAAACTTTTGTTGCAATGGGTTTCCTTTAAACATTTGAGCTACTGGACAAAACTAGACCACTACTGCAAAAAGACAACACTCATACTGAAAAAAAAATCTAAACTCTGACAGATCCACTAATGAATTAGCAGCAAGTACAGCAAATTAAAATATAATGTGAGATCTGAAAGGAAACCATATTCATTAAAAGCAATTTGGGTGGCAGGGTACAAAATAGAGTTGTCCTTTATTTCCAACTTGGTAATGAATCAGTCATGCCTGAGTAAGACTTTGTTTTATAGCTATTAGTGTTAGTTTGGTAGGTAGTAGGGATGTCTATGGATAATCAATCATGGTCATCTCTAGAAACATTTCAGTTTCAGAATTAATCATAACTTGCATCTACTTTTAATTATAAACTAGGGATGCAAGCTCATTGTATTAAGGTCCAATATTGAAGCGTTAATTGTCTGACTATTTCCTTTTCTTGAAGCGTCTCATCGGGGAAGCTGCTGCAGCCGTAAAACAGGTTTCTAATCACCACCTGATATCAGGCGGCTATACAGATTTAAAATGAGTAAATTTGGAAGAGATACATAAGGAATAATATTTAATCTAATCTATGTCTATTACAAACACGGAAGCCGGCAATAACCGAGATGTGAGGATTTTACAGACAAAGGGTCAGCATAAAACACTGTTCTTACTGTCTCAAAGACTAAACACAAGCTAACAATAATTAGCCAGAGCAAAACCAGTTTAAAATAGCCACCATATAACTCGATGTGTCCGTTTCTGCTTCGTAAGACTGCTTCTTACCCGTATCCTGCTGTGAGATTTGAGGTAAACAAATAAGGAGCACCACAAGAACCATTAACTTAGCCTTTGCTGACATAAAACCGTGCATCAATTTCATGTAGCCCGCCATGATCATAGACAGATCCCTCCTCTAACGTTTTGTCCCGCCCCTTCCTTCTCCGGAGAACTTGATTGAGTTACAGGCTGATCAGCCAATCACTGGGTATTGTCGTTTTTTTTAATGCGTCTTTATATGTATTATTCTTCTCTGCTCATGAGCGGTGCAATATCTGTCACTCCAAAGTAAGGTTGTCCAAAGCATCACATAGTGACAGAGTTAAATGTCATAAGCTGCATATGAATATGCTCATATGAATGATCTTATACCAGGAACTAAACTGTCATGTGAAGGGTGTTGCAACTAAATGGCTTAAACCGTCATTCTTTTTTTAGTAATGCCCACGCCTTTCCTGCTACGATAAGTAAGAATGCCTGCACTTTTAAAGCTTGGCTCTAAGAATTCTTAACAACTATAATTTTAGTAACTAATTAGTCAAGAATGTTCAGGATGATCAAACATTCTGTGTTACTGACAACAAAAATCATGCAAACTTGCACATGCCATGCAGTGCAGTGAGGGGGCCAATGGGATCATTTGCTTAATTATTAGTCTTGCCAGGAAGATGACTCTTTGGATATTAATGTGATTTTAGTCCCTCTTTTTAGTCCAAATTGATATTGCTTCAGGATAATTTGCTATATATCTTTGCTCATTTCCCTCTACTTCAATTTTTTGTCCACTGTTTTCTATACATGCAGATGTGGCATTCCCATCATTTAAAGAAATGTGTTTATTGTGATTAGCAAAAAGGAGAACATGTCACACAACTGATAACACTTTAAAGCATGCTGAAGCAAGCATTCAGCTCAAAGTAGTAGTGGCACATAAACACAGTGAACTGCTTCAGAGCTGTAGGCTCTTGTTACAAACTGAACAGCTGCCCTGACCTACTGGTATACGTGTCATACTGATTCAGTCCCAACACTTGGATTTCTTGTTTGGGACTGAAACACAGCAGACTGAATTGGATTGCACCCCCCTCATTGAACTGTGTCCTAAAGATTATTCATTTCTTCGGGACATGGTGCCGCAGTTTTTAAGAGTAGCTTCATGTGCCAAGAAGTGAGCACAGAAACCTTCTCTTCATTTGAGCTTTAGATTATTAAAGTAGGAAGATCAGATCAGTTTTACTGCATTTTAATATACCGTCCATCTGGCCCATGTTCCTTGTTTTTCACAGATTTCCTGATTTTGACTTTAGGTTCCGCATAGATGGTGCGACAGTTAAACCTGCAGCAAACTTCATTGGTCTGATGGAATCCATTAATTTTACTCAGCATGTATCAGGCAACACTCACAATAATAGACATGTTTTAGATCTTGTTTTTATTCTCGGCCTTAACGATGCCTCTCTTTATTCTCAGGACATTTTTACTTCTGACATGTGCATTCTTTTTAATTTATTTACAGAGTTGAAACCTGTTATTGGCCCTCTGGTACTTTTAATCTGGTAATTTTAAACTTTCTGCAGATTTTCTGCTCTTTGGTTGGTCAGTCTGGTTGATAAAATGAAACAATCCTCCCACCCAATTGACATTGTTCAAAAGGCTCCTTGGCACCATTGGACCATATGTTCTCAAAGTAATGAGTAAATTTCTTTTCTGGCTGTGTACTTTCAGATTTATACTATTCATTCTTTTTAAAAAATGAAAAAGCTAGTTCCAAAATTGCCTTTTATCTTTAAAATCCCCACTTGTGGGAACAGTGTGGGCGTTCATGCCAGAGTGAGCAACACAACCACACTGGCTGACTTGTGACAAATGCTGTTTGAAGAATGGGATGTCATCACACACTGCTGTGTGTGATCAATCTGGTGACCAGCATGAGGAGGAGATGCCAGGCAGTGGTGGCTGTGTATGGCTCTTCCACATGCTTCCACTAGTAAAATGTTAAATTGCCAATATGTCTTGTTTATTCAAACCTCAATAATCCAATCAAATAAACAACACCAAACAGGTGGCAATAGCAGATTTAGCTGTCTGGGATTGGCAGAGAAGATGTGGCACGTTTTTCATGGGGCGACCCTCATACTCAATTTTGCTGCTCAACCCACATATGCATTTTCCTTACTTTGGGGAAAGAAACAGGCTTCCTAACAGTATAAATTTTATTCCTAAGAAGCATTGTTATAGCAAAGAAATAATCAACAAATGCACAAATTTCCACAAATTAAATTTTGCTTAACGTCCGCTATCTTTCGATATCATAATCTAAACCATTTGGAGTAATCAACAACTTTAAACAACACGGTGGGCAAGATTGTATATTTAACGAGAAGCCCCTGAAGGCAGCATTGAAAAGGAGGAGGCAGTAGGGCTGGAGGAGAAAGAGGAGGGAGTAATAAACGGCGGAGCTTAGCAGAACTTATTAGTCTACAGTTTCAACATTGTCTTCGTCTGCTTTGGCAGGATTTTAAAGACTTCTCCTCAAAGGTAGGCATCTAATTAGTACGGAAAGAACTCAAACTCCTTTCTCTCCGTTGTGTTTTGGGTACTTATCTAATGGTGTGTTTAACGGTTTTTGTTTTCTTTCTTTAAGACAAAAGAAAAATGTCGCTTAAAGTTAATTTGTGCGGTTTATCGGTATTCTTTCAACTTAAATCGCAGACGTATTTGTTTGTATTTAAGATTAACTTAATTGCCAGACTAACAGGCAACAGTAATTTGATCGTGGCAGTTGATGTAATAGTTTAACTCGGGACAAAACTTGTATTGTAGCTAACGGTGATTAACGGCCCGGGACAGAGCTGGACGGGTCTGTGTTCCTCGGTCTCTGCTCAGGTTTACTGCAGTTAGTATGTGTATATCTGCATGTTTCCTAAACTTTAACTTGTCCATATGTTATGAAATTAAAGTAGTCCTTCTCAGGGTCCGTTGAAACCTTTTCAGCCGTAACTGTAAAATTAGCCCGTCTAAATAATTACTCAGCAAAATGTGTGACTCATTGATCCAACTTTAAAAATATTCGTCACAAGGCGGTGACGGTAGTGAAGCTGCTCGTATTACAGCTGATGTAATCATATGTCGGCATAAACCCTGCAATAAACTGTCTTTCTATGACTTTCTTTTATTAATGTAGGAAACTGGTCCTCGTCCATCATGGGTGTAGCAGGAGGAATGAAATGTGTCAAGTATCTGCTTTTCATTTTCAACTTCATCTTCTGGGTGAGTAGCAGCAGTCCTCTTTCTTTTAAAATAAAGGTGGGCTTTGGGGGGGAAAGGCAGCAGCGTGGACCGGGAAAGCACCTAAAAAACTCATCGTAATAAGGAAAGTCAGGGTGTTGTTAGCTAGCACAAGTTTGTGTTCACAGCTTATCTTCTTGGCTGCTCTAAAATGTTTTCATTTCAGGGTTTGTTTTGTTAAATTCCATCCTGTGCTAATTGTGTAACTCTGAGGGTGGAACTTTGGCTTTCAGTTGAACGTACTGTGTGAAATTATCTGTAAAATCAACTGATGAACTTCCTTTAATTAAACTTCCTAAACCCTTTGTTCCATAACTCACTTGTTTCATTGTTTTTGTGTGAATCAAATGCAATGAAATATTAAGTAAATTGGGTTGCCTTGTTCTTCATTGTGTGTATGAGACTTTAAAAAAGAGGATATGACCGAGGCAGGAATGCAATGGAATCTTATGACCAGATTATGACTAGATTTTCAAAGTGTTGCAGGACCGTGTGACTCCTCCAGATCACCCCCCCGCGCGCGCGTTTACGCCACATAAAGTTAAATAATCTGATGTGTGCAGAGTGAGTTCTGAGGAACAGTTATTTAAAATAGAAGAGGAGGAAGTAAAAATGACAAAGCTGTTTTGGCAGGACTTTCCTTTAAATCCCCTTATTTGGTCATTGTTATCAGTAAACATGTATAGTTTTATAGCAGCAGTTCCTCAAGCAAAGTCCAGGTGCACCATGGGATTTTGTGTTGACCAAACATTATTATTGTAACTGCACATCAAAGTTTTGAATGACATTTACATTTAATATATTAGAACGCATCAAAAGCCCTTTCTTATAGCATTGGATCCAAACCATAAGCACAAACAAGAACATTTAAAAGCTAGTGAATCTTACAGCAAGGCAAACAAACTTGTGGGTGTCAAGCTCAAAATCACTTTAATTTGGCAATACAGTCAAAGTTGTCCCATAACTTATTTCAAATGACGTAAAGGCTATTATGGCTTAATTGCAGGTGAATACCAGCATGCCTTGAAATTTTAGTCTTGGGGACACAAAGTTGGAAACCACTGGTTTATAGCACACTACAGTGTAAAGCACCTTTTCTGTTTATTTCTGTGCAGAATTTGTTGGCAATTCTCCTATCAAGACCTTTTTTAGACACTTTATTATTATTCATGAGTATGTGGCAAGTGCTCAAAAATTATAGTTGGTGACAGGTAATATGATGTTTTATAAACCCTTTAATTAATAAATGATCTCAGATGGACTTTTTTTCTTTGTTCATAGGACACTTTAATGTCCTCTAGTCAGTATATATAAACATATATGATAGTTTAATAAATATTTATAACACACAAGTGCAAGTGGAGGCTAACATAAACAAACTGATGATGGATGTGTAAATAACTAATAGTTTCTTAGAGTAGCTGTAAAATGTAAATAAATAAATTAGACTGTAGTAAGAAATGCTTCTTGTCTGTGTGGTCCATTTCCATGTGTGAAAATCACCTGTGACCCACCCAAATATCATAACTCTTAATAAGTGTTTTCTTCCTTGTGTTTTCACCAATTCTTTTAGATCTTTTAACAATTTGCTTGTTGAAGTTGATTTTCCATTAATGGCTTTACTACCAGCATCTAACAAGCCAGCACGTCATTTTATTTCCTTCCTCTAGCTGATGGCATATAAGGCAAGTTCAGGTTCAAAAGTAGGTCAAAAAATAAATAAGTAATGTATTGTGTAATGTGTATAATTTGTATTTTTTTTTTTGGGAGAAGTTGGAAAAATATTTTTCTCCTTTTTCCATTAACATTGCCTACTGACAATTTACTATTTAATAAATAACAAAAAATTGTACCCTAGACACTGTGCACTAAAATTAGTCCAACAGTTCCATGCTCACTCATTGACAAATCCCCCTATAGCAGGCATCCTGTAGTTTCCTCAGCATTGAGCAGCACTTTGACATTTTGTAAAGTTTCCTCAGCTGCAGGATTGCACCACCAGGCATTTTGACATCGCTTTGCCTTGTGATGTTGCCATAGACAGTGAATATTTTCACACACTCAGGATTCAGACACGAAGGTCTTGCTAGGAACAAGCCTTTAAGCCGATGTCGGCAACAACTCTGCGCACTTATTTTGACAGTCCTATATAAATATATAGGAATATGGAAACATTGATAACATAAAAACTTCAGACTTTTTCCACACTTATGTGAGCAGAGATTGTTATTGAAACTGCTAATGAAGCTTCTGCCAAACATGGATTTTTCTTCCAAATAAGAATTTTCTGCATCTTGTAAAGAAACTTTAGTCAGAACCAAAGTATGTTTTTTAGATTGGAGCGTCATTCACTCAAGAAAAATTTTTTTCTTTCTTTATCAAATCAACAAAAATATCATAATAGTGCATGACATTTTTAAAAATAACAGTTACTCCCTTTCCTGTACGTGGAACGATCATGCTGACTGTGGTGTCCACAATGAGTCAGGAAAAATGACTGTTGTGACATCTTGTGCATGCACTGCAGAGCTATAACTTCAGGGAAGAAAGATGTTTTAACCTTATTTTAGGGCAAAATCGCCACGGATGTCAAAAGCATTTTTTTTTTCCAACTGGATTTGAAAATGTATTGCTTTCTCACGATTCATTTAGACTAAGGTTTTAAATTACTGCCTGGATTTGTTCCATTATGGCTGCTGAGTTGTGCTACTTTCTTCTAACATAACTTTGGTTATACTTGTAGACACTATAAATAAGTAAACTGGAGCGTCATGGTCCATGAACTGTGAATGTCAGCCTAGCACATGCTGCTGTTTTGGTTCTAGTGTGCGGAGATTTTTCTAGTTCAGCCCAGGGTGGCAACACAATTAGTACCCGTGGCTGAATGAAAGCCATTCCAATTCAATTTATGGACCTAGCTACCAAAAATCTATTCAGCAGAATCTCCTAAGTCTTTTCTATGATAACTAAATACGACGTGTTGTGAACCCCAGCTGTCGCGCAACAACACTGTTGTCTGGTATGTTTCCCAGTTTGGCTGTCGATTGGTTCTGTGGTGTCAGCAGCAGGAGAGCCGTCGTCATCAGCATTACAGAATTTCCCCACAGATTTCTACTCAGGAAACTTTGAGTGTTCTCTGCTCTGGATCTGTGTGACTCCCTGGGCTCTGTTTGCTTGCTCTGTTCACTCCTTTATGTTTTCCTGCATCAACCATTAGCTGTCTGTTTGACTCAGGCTCAAATATTTACACTGGTGGAGCCGACACAGAACGGTCTACAGCAGCAGTAGCCATGGCTAAACATGAAAAACATAGCAAACGTCTGACTTACACTAAAGACGTTGATATGAGTAAAAATAGTTAATAAAACAACCCTTCTCAAACATCTTCTTTTGAATGACTAGCACTGTTTTTCCTTTAAACGTTTAAAAATATGAAACACTGAAGAATTCTGAGCTGGAGTTGTTGTTCTTGGGGTTCTTGAATTTTATTGCTCACATTTCTTTTTAATAAAACCTGAAATAAGTAAAGAAAGAGTTACACATGCCTTTAAATGAATTGTCTATAATAAAGCTAAGGTAAAGTTATCTCTATATCCGGTGGTATTTCCAGTCACAGTGTGTTTGCTTTTGCACTGCTCCATGTGTACCAAGAATGATAAAAAGGTTAATAGGTAATCTTAGTCCTACTGACACATTACAGCAGCTTATTAAGGTTATATATGCATCTTTTGGGTATTTATTAGCAGAACTTAACTGATTTGTTGATCTGTAAATTAATTGTTTAAAATTAGCTTCTCAGTAGTAACTGTTTGTATTGGTCTGCCATGACAGTATAAGCATGTTTTGTGCTTCTATAGTGCTAGTCATTCAAAAGAAGATGTTTGAGAAGGGTTGTTTTATTAATTAGCCGTTCATCCATAATTTTTTACACTAATCTAACTCAGGGTCGTGGGGTTTCTACATAATCAATTTGACATTACTCTTTAGAGACCCTGAATAATGACTGTTTGAACTATGATTAATTTCTCATAGGTTTAGCTCAAATAAATATTTTACTAAACGTTAGGGCAATGACATTTCAGTAAATGGCAAAAAAAATTCGATTGTAATTTTGAGAAACAATAGATATATATGCTTGAAAATGTGCACAGTTGAACAAATGGTAATCAGAAAGTTTTGAGTCTTCTTCTCTCTTAAATCCTTTCTGAGCTCTGCCCTCAGGCTTAATCCCATCACATCATTTTGCGTGTGCCCTGACGTGTAAATGAAGACAGTTTGCGTAAGAACTTGTTGATCCCAGCTGATTGTGGTCACGCAGTCCACCCATTCAGTGTTTGTAAAAGATCGAATGAACTGCTCTTATTGGCCATCCCAGACAATGACACTGTTACAATACCAGTGTAGCATCTGATCATTTTACTTTTGCCTTCAGGGACTGAAAAATTGTCAAAAATTTTCTTTCTTTTGCATTAGACCGTTCTCATGTTGTTTCTGTTGTCCCCCTGTGGCATTGCCACTGGCCAGCAAAGGAAGTCAGAGTGCACCTATTAAAGTAGTGTGAATGCATGGGTGAAAGAGAACCAAGTGTCACACGTTTTAGATCGACTCTTGTATAAATGAATGCAAAAAAAATACAAGCATAAAAAATTGTATTTGGTACTGTCAGGCGCTGTTTAACCATTTGGTTGCTAATAAGAACAGAGTCATTGTTGACTTTCTTTGCTGCCATCCTGTTCTCAAATAGTCAAAATACGATTTCCTTTCTGACCAAATTAAAGCAACAAAGCTTCCACATGAATTCACTCACCAAACTTCTCCCTGTCTCCACAGCTATGTGGCCTGGCACTGGTTGTGTTGGGAGTGATCGTTCAGGTGGCAGTTCACAACACATACAAGATCAGTGATCCTTCAGCCTCGGGAGCTCCCATTATCCTCATCGGAGTTGGTCTGGTGATTTTCTTCGTCAGCTTCTTCGGCTGCTGTGGTGCCTTTAAAGAAAACTACTGCATGGTCACCACGGTAATTCACACCGCAGCATATAAAAATTTGATTACCTTTGTTGCCTAAAATTTCATCATAACAAATGCTGAATATTGTGTGTGCAAGCCGTGTTTCACGATGCTCACGGTTAGGTCTTATAGTTTATTTAATTGTGTTTTTTTTTCTCTTCCCCCCAGTTTGCCATCCTTCTCTCACTGATCATCATCATTGAGATTGCAGCAGCAATCGTTGGATACGTCTTCAGAAACAAGGCAAGTGCTAAATGTGTTAGTTTCACATGTTGCACAAGTCCCTGCAGAAGGTGTGGTTTTAACTTGAGCTGCCATGTTGTCTCTCATGTAGCTCTCAACTATCGTGCATGATAGCGTCACTGACATGATGAACAATTACAACAAAAGTGCATCAGACTTCAAGGAGACTGTGGACAAACTGCAGCAGAGTGTAAGTTCACTGTAAACGCTCCTACTCTCTGTTTGCTCAGTGTGGCAACACCTTCTCAAAACACACTGCATCCTGTTGGTAGGTCTTGTATGACAGGATATTATTGTTGTTTGCATCATGTGCTCCATATAATTTTACTGTACATGTGAAGTTTATAGCTGGCACTTCCACGATAAATGTTTTGCCTTTGTTTGCATTTCCAGCTGCAGTGCTGCGGTGGGAACAGTTCTGCTGACTGGAAAGGCTTCGCACCGGATGGAACATCTGTGCCTGACTCTTGCTGCGTGACTGTCTCTAAAGGCTGTGGAATAGGTGCCATGCATGACTCTGCCAAAGTCTTCCAAACGGTAAACAGAGTGGACGATGGCTTTCAAAGTTATTTAACATGAAATTCTCTTCCTTAATACGTCAGTCCTGGTTTAGTGAAATATCAAAGTTGTCAGCATTGTTGCTTAACAAGATCAAAAATGTAGCAAGTTAAAAGGACTTACTGAAGTAAATTTTTTACCAAACTGGAGCTGGATGGAAAATAAATATTAGAAATGTGACTCCAACTGGGCTACAGTCTTGCTTTGTGCCAAGCACACATAGTCGACCAGATACTTGCATTGGAAGTCAGCAAACAATGTAAAAAAAAAAATGGGCGTGGCCAGTGTGATGTCACCCAGTTATGAGTTTATTCTTAAGGCTCCAGCTGATCATTTTCCTCATCGTGGTGTTTTGAAAGTTGACGTGAAGTGTTAAAGTGTATTGACGGGTGGATTTGACTATGAAACTGCAAGCTCATTCACTAACAATTTGTGAGTGACAGGTTTTTAGACAGTGAAGGTGCACTGGTTAATCCTCTGGGACTCAAATAATCACCATAATTTACAAAACGGACTTGTAATATTCAATATGGCCTGAAACGAGTGTCTGAGCTCATAAATGGATGAGGAAAAATGTTTGACGTCACTGAGCAAAGATGGCAACCAGAGGAGTCGCCCACTTAAACCTCTGAAGCAAATTCTCTACCAGAGATCAGAGACTGAAGTAAAAAATTACTTGCCATTTTAATACTTGCGTGCGATTTATGTTGCTTTTATCACTCTCACACAACTCGTGGTTTGTAGGATGTCAAACAGAGAAGTAGAACAAATGGATACAAATTTAAAAAATAAAACACACATGGCCATGCAGACTTTATTCTGAGTTAACCGGTCTCTCAGACATTGTGCAGATCAATTTTCATTTTTCTGTTTTTTCCCTTTAGGGTTGCACTGGCGCTGTGGAGGCAGCACTGAAGACCAACATCCTCTGGGTGATCGTAGCAGCTTTTGTTATTGCCATCCTACAGGTATGTAACACCATTCAACAAAAGCCACATCTGCTCCTCCACAGTTTACTTATTTAGTTATCTTTGTTAATATGATAATGTGTTGAAGATTTTTAGTTTGATCTGTTGATCTTCTTGCTTCTGGACTCAGACTTTTCAGTCTTTTGAAAAGTGATATAAGATCTTTTTTTTTTAAAAGTGTTTTGTTTATGAGAAAATAAAATGCAGATTTTTGCCTCAAACATTGACGCCACTTTCCTCTCTCTTCCTTTCAGTTACTGGGCATTGTGTTTGCTTGCATTTTGATGAAAGGCATCCGGAGCGGCTATGAAGTCATGTGATTGACACCAGAGTAAGAGTTGGCAGCTTGGGCCACAAATTAGGAGCTTCTTATGATGAACATGTTAAAGTTTCCATATTTCCCACATAATATTCAGAATATATTTTTCTTCAAACAGATAATATTTTCATAGGTTAATGTCTCCACTGTACATGCATAGGAGTGGAAATGAAGGGGATTAATATACAGTCTTGTGTTAAAATAAGCATTCTTGGTTATGAGGAGTTCTAACATCTGTTATCTCTGCTTTCCCTTTTCGAGACTTTGGGTCTGTTTTGCTACTGGATCTGTTCTAAAATTTGAACTGTTTGGGTGTTTATATGCTGGGTTCCAGTTCATATTTTTTATTAAAGACCTTTTAAATGACATCTAAGTTTGCTATTCAATTAAATTCAATTTTATTTATATAGCACCAAATCACAACAAACAGTCCCCTCAAGGCACATTATATTGTAAGGTAAAAACCCTACAATACTTAGAAAAATCCAACAGTCAAAATGACCCCTATGAACAAGCATTTATAGACAGTGGGAAGGAAAAAATAGCCTTTTTTTGTTTTGTTTTTTTGACAAAATAGGATACCTATCAAGATATTCTTTTTCTTTTCTCTGAGTGTTAAGTGATGATGTAGAATTCCATTTCCGGGTACAAACTGTCCAGTGTTCATTATGCCACAATGCTGTGTCCCTCGCTATGTAATAGTGAACAGCAATGGGCTGCCATTGCTGTCCATTTAGGGGCATTTGGACCTGGAAATGACATTGGACTTAAAAGACCAGACTGGGAGCTGGTTCCACAGAAGAGGGGTCTTAAAGCTGAAGGTAACTCTGAGAGCAAAGTGGGGTGACATGGTACTATGAGTTCTTTAAGATGGGGCCTGATTATTCAAGACCTTATATGTGAGAAGAATTGGATTTAAAGGCAAACACAAAGCATAAATGCACCTTGAAGATTTTTATTTCAGACACATTTCAAAGATATTGTGTATAATATTGGCACAACACAGCGTTCAAAATTTGCAAAGCAAATAATGTAATAAAAAAAAAAGACACAAATAGAACACAACCTTTGCATCTTGTATTTCAGACGCACTGCATGTTCTTTTGGAAGGCACAGGAAGCAATGACATGTTAGACTTTACACTACACAATTCACCGACACAGCAGATTAGCATTTCCTCTCTGTAGGGGGAACCAGAAAGTGGGCGAAAGACATGCAAGAAATGTTGTGCTCAAGTTAATGTCATTCTAGGCTTCCAAAGCAAGAAGATAGTAAACAAAGTGCCAGCTTTTCAGACATGCATGCACGTACGCTGCTGCAAACCAAAAACCTGGGAGAGTATTCAAGTACAAAAGGTTCAGCGTCTCATCACACCAACAAGCTTAAATGTCTTTACAGCTGACTCACTAGTGAGCTTTTCTCTTTGCACAGTTCCTCTAATAAGGTGCTTTCATGTTGTCTACTGCACTTATCAACAACACTTCCTTCTCTCAAAACTAAACCACAGAAATGACACATTACCAACAGCACTGGTCATGGTGAGCATCATTTAAAGTAAGAGTACAACGTGAGGTATCGGCATGAGAAAATACAGTACATGTTTGGTATGACGTGTAAAAAAACAAACATGCCCATCTTAATGTAATTATGTTTAAATGGAATGTGTCACCAACCAAGAACTTAAACAGGAGCCTCAACACAACCTGCCTGTAGCTGTAGGTTCAGATACAGCAATGGATAACCATGACATTAGCACAGCATCATTGCTTTGTATAGTTCGTAGCATTTAATTTAACACCCTGCTGAGGGAAGAAATTACACAATTACCACACTAAGGTCTGTTGACTGCAAATGCAAAGGCTTCTTTTTTTGTAGTAGATCATTTGAGTAGAGATTGTCATACAGGTTTCCCCCCCTTTTTGAATCTAAAATTCTTGCCAGGAACAGCTTTAAAATGTCTTTTCCTTTCCAAAATGGAGCTGTTGAAAACCCCTTGGGAAGTTTTGCTTTTCAGTGCATGTAAAAGAGCATAAACAAGAACAAGAGATAGCACGAGGCTTCCTGTCACTGGTGGCTGGGACCACTTGGGTAGTTTGCAGAGAGAAATACAATGCTGTGCAAAAGCAGAGACACCTCTGACTCTGCAAAAATTAAACAAAGGAGAAACAAAGTGTCAGTAGAATTGGGATAAAGGAACAGAGCAACATTTGGAAAGAGCCTAAAAGGTCTTTTAAAAACAGTACTTCAGACACAAAAAGCCCTTAAATGTACCACAAAGCCTGACACCAAATCACAAAAGCCAGTATGCACATTTAACCTCTGACAAGTTTTTCGGGGCTTCTGGTAAAACAAACTGAGCCAAGATTTTTGTCTGCCCATTGTTTAAGAATGCAGATTATCTTGGTAAAGTTGATAAAAAGCTAAATCACTGTCAGGCAACAGCCAATGGTTTCCAGATGCACTTCAGCAAACGCAGTCCCTCCTTTGCTCTCCTTGTGGACTGTACTTGGATGCAAACCAAAACCTGCTCAAATGTAATTGTGAGCTGAACCTGAACTCTGAGAGGAAACAAAGAACAAAATCTTAACCCTTGCCTACAAATTCCAAATATTTATATGCAGAATCTGTTTGTATGGATACGGATCATCTATAAACTTGTGCAGCAACAGATTAAACACTTAACAGGCTATTCAATCTGTTTTGTTGAGCCCCATCAGCTGTACAGTAAACACTGACCAGTGCATCTAGAAAGTCCACTGACTTCCATCCAGAGCCAATCACTGAACAACTGAATGAAACTGGCACAGGAAGTGCTGAATTACTGAATTCTGGAATTTTTTGTCAATATTGAGAAGTTTAACAAACCCCAATTAAATATTTGATCAAGATTTTGTATTTTTTAAAATATTTATCTTTCAAGTAAATTCCTACACCAGTGAATAATGTATTAGCATTCACAGATATGAATTAGGGACAGAAAGCTAAGGTCTTCTTTAAGGAAAAAGTTTGTTAGCCTACAAACTTTACGTTGAGCAACTTCTGTTGGAATCAAATAAAACAGAAATACAGACTCATTAAAATAATTTAATACAATCTTTCTTTTATAACTAGTTAACATCAATCTTCCATCAGTTTTCTGCCACATGTAAGGGCTGGATCACGATCTGTATGTGTGAATGTAACGTGAGAAGAAAAAGTCGAGCTACTGTCATGGCCTTCACATCGGCGGCGTTGGCGTCTGTTCTACAAAAACTTTCACTTTGGCCACAACTCAAGAACAATACGACCAAGTTCACACCACAGATGCTTCAACTAAAAATCTCAGATGAGTTTGAATCTCAGCAACCTTGGCATATACAGTAGGTAAAGGTCAGAGGTCAAGATTTATGAAAATTTTGTGAACGTGATGCACAGTGATCAAGCTAGACCCATCAAACGTCAGACACTTGTTCGCTGAATTTCCCCGTTGTGGGACAATAAAGGCTGTTCTTATCTTATCTTACTGACTTCTTCTACCAGAGGGAAAAAAAATCTGTACTCAAAATCCAAATGATAATACCTTTCAATGAGCAGGACACCTGAAGCCACTGGGACAACCACTCACGACACTGGTTAACGCCAAGAACATCGGCATTGAGCCCCCTTACATAACAAGCCTGAAAGGAGGAAAACAAAGCAGTCACAACACGGCTTACAGAGGACTGTACACTGACTCAGTATACAAAGTTAAGCAGAATGACGGACCTGTCTGAGTTCAGAGTCACTCAGCTGGTGGACACCCAGCCTGCTGAGGGCCCGGTCCAACTGGAGCAGCTCCAGGCCGTGGTTGCTGAGCCGCTGACCAATCAAGAAACCAGGGAGGCGGGGCGTCAGGAAGAGCAGCGGGCTGATGTGTCTCTGATTAGCCAAGAAAGATGAATACAAAGGCTTTACTAATCCTTTTGCATTTAGTGATAACAGAGAGAACAGTATCTGTGCAGAATGTGAGAAGAGTGGAGGAGTTTTACTGACCATGTGACCAACGCTCAGCCTCTTTATACCCAAAGGGGGTCCAGAAAACAGACTTCGAACAGCAAGGATTTCAGACGCTTGAGGGTTTGCTCCACTTTGCACCTGAAAATATACCAAACACATAAGTACAGATATGCGCACTTCACAGACAGGTTTTGTGGCATTTAAGTGCCATCTAAACTGATTCCTGCAGGTAGCCCAACCTGTACATCCATCATCAATAGTTTGAAACTATTCCAACACTTCAAAGAGTTGTGGAGTTCTAATTAAAAGAAATGTCAGGACTTTTGTTTTTTTTACACTCACACATTTGTCATGTATCCCAGCTAGCTGTCTAATGTATGAAGTGAAAAAACTGAGTGAATACAGTGTTTGGCCAGATACTCATGTCAGGAACCTGATGAAGAGGTCAAAGTGTCTCCTGCTTCTTGAGCTCTCACTCCAAACGAACACTGCTGTCTTATTCATGAAATCCTTAAGTCACAACAGAGCAGGACTTACTGTAGGTGCTTTTAATGTTGAGGCTGTATTTTGCACATAGAAAGCAGTACTGTTACATATTTCTGATACTTACTTTTGCACACAGGTCCTTAAGTTGTCTCTGTAGGTGATCATTTTTGACCTGCTGACTCGTGTACTCAAGCTCTGTGAGGACCGGCGAGTGATGCTGAGCTCTGTGGGAGTGGTACACTCGCCGAAACTCCAGCTGCTGCCTGGGATTCCAGAAGTGAGGAATCAGGAGCTGACGGGGGAAAAAGTACCTGTCAGTGAGCACAAGGGGGTTTTAACAAAGTGAAGAAAAGCACGAGTGACAAAATTATGAACGAACAAGGACAGTAACATAAATAAGCCTGTAGCTCAAATGAGATGGTTATTTCAAAAGGACTCACATCAAGACAAAAACCAGGTAGTTGGCAAAGGGAGGGATGGATATGACCACCAGTGGGATGGCCTTGATCAAGTCTCTGCGAAACTGTCAAACACAAGTCGAGTAAGTAAAGTTACAGTGAGACAATGAACATCACAGCCCTGAAATGCTGACAATGCATTAAATAAATAGTACACACGCATAAAAATGGGAATTAAAACTGTACTTAATTCAGTAAGTAATTCATAAGAACTGGAAATGCAACTGCTGTGAATGTAAAATTTATTTTAAACACCATTGTATTTATTCATAGGGCTAGTGCAGCCTGAATATGTGAAGGACAAAGTCCAGGAGGCGAGTTTGAATTGGGTGAGATATCTGGTGAGGAGACTGGCAGATGGTTGGCATGACAACGGAAGATTTATAAGACAAGAAGAGATGGAAACATGTTCCACTGCACTGATCCAAAAGAAGCAGACAGAAATATTTAAGAGGACTACACATGCACATTGCTCATACCAACCTTTGATATTGAATTCTGTTTTTCCTATCTATTATTTTAATGAATTTAAGTGATTATATGATTTGCATTTTTTATGTCAATATTTCAGTTTGTCTTTACATTTTTAAATGCTTTTGACAAAGTGGTGCTATAGAACTTTTTTTTAAATTAAACTGATCAACAAGCCGCTGAAGATCAAAAGAAGACAATTCCAATCGAAAACGCAAATAAAATATTTATGATACACAGCACATTTTAGCAGATAACACTATGGAAAACAACTTTTAAAAAAAGAAAAAAGGAACAGGCTTTCCATGAGGTCACAGATAAGGTAAGTAGAGATGTTTTACTCAAAGACTTCTATACAACTGCATTTCTTTTTCCAACCAAGAGTCGCCCCCTGTTGGCCAGAATGCAGGAATGAGAAGATTTCACACAGAAGCTAGAACCATATTAATAATGAAAAGCAAGTCTTTTTAGACTAATTACTAACTTAACAATTTTTCAGATGTGACTGATTTTGGTTTATTAAAAAATTACTCAATCACTAAAGTATGATGTTGTAAAAGAATCATTAAATGTGAATGAGTTGGTCATGAGCCTGATGTATGTGTGCAGTGTGGTAAACAGACCCACCTGTCTGAGTTTCTCCATGTCCCTGTAAGGCAAATCCTGGAACTTTACCCCATCAAACCACATTTTTACTTTTATCACCCTGACATCTTTGGCATCTCGGAACAGTAGCTTGAATCCTGGAATGAGTAACAGAAACAAAACTGTTTTAAATATTACTGTAGATTTACAAAAAAAACAGCTTTCTTCAAGTAGACAGTCACATTCAGGGCACAATATTTACATGGACCATAAGGAATCTGACTATTCACATCCGTGTATAAATATTTTTATTATACATCCAGATTCTAGTCATCAGTTGGGAAATTAAATTCTCTCCATCTCAGCCACTTTGAGCCTGAAAGCGCTTCAAAAATAAGGTGCTTAAGTGCTCCAGCATACTGTTTTCCGTAGTCGGGGCTCCCCAGATGTTAACCTGAATGCAGCACAGCAGTAGTGTTTGTGGAGACCTCCAGTAAACAGTGAACTTACCTTCCACAAACGTGTGATAGAGCAGAAAAAAGCGGGGAAATCGCTTTTTGAGGAAACCTTCGTATTTGGTATTAGCCCGCTGGAGCGTGGAGGCGACATTGCGAGCAAAGCCTCGTCTAACTTTGGACGATGCGTAATGTCTACACAGGGGCAACCTGTCAGGGAGGAAAGATGCTATCTGACATGAAATGAATTTAAATTTTATTCATCTGATATTAAAGATAAAAAAATAACGGCTGTGTGTGCAAGACATGTACCAAAGACGATTGGATAATTGTCATAATTAAAATATCAATACATTCCTTTACATTTTATTTTTATAGCCCAAATGTCTCTTATCAGGCGGAAGGGATAGCTAGCTTAGCAACGATTCAGGAGACGTGAGTAAAACAAAAATGATAAATAATGGTTACGCGAATTTTAAACGGCCTCATACATACCTGAGCTGGCAGAGCACGTAGGGAGAGCAAAGACCATGTGTTATCCTGTTTGTCCCGAGACCACATTGTCGGATTAAAGACAGCTTGCTACACAGACACGAACAGGACAACGCCATGTTTGACAGGCAGCGTACGTACCGTAATGACGCGCATTTAGGCTCCAGCTGAAAGTGATTCAGTTACCGTAATGAACCGAAAATGGCGCCAGACTATACTAGAGACAAGAGATAGCTGGTTTTACATTCTTGATATAAATATTATTACTTTCTATGTAATCACAAGTCTTGAAATTATGGGACTTTGTCTCTGATCCTTAAAAACGACATCCATAAGTTAAAATCTTGTTATTTCCTCAAAATTTCAATTTACTAACTCAAACTCTTGATAAAATGTCATTTAAGTCCAGTGTTAAAATGATTAGATATATGTTATGCTGCTTTAAATCCATATCTTGGATTTAAATATTGTACTTGTTCTCATTTGACTTATTTTAATGTTTTAGTTGCCTTTTATTTGCTTCTTTTTCTTTTCTATTTTTAATAAAAACTATTAATATATTGTGGTATCCTTGTACATAACATGTTGTGCTTACACATTTAAGCAGGTTACGCTGCCAAACAAGAGGCACAAAAGTACTCTGATGAGAGACAGTTTTGTGTTATATTGTGACTCACATCTGGAATCAAGCAAACACAAAAGAACACAACATCAAAACTCCTGCTTGTGTGCCTGTTGTTTGCCTTACATTCCAGTATATTTTAAATTGTTAACTGGTGTTTAACTTGTTCCCACTTAAATCTATGCATATAGTATCTGACAATATCAAAAATAAATAAATAAAATCATCAGTCGAAAGTACCATACTTCAGTACTTTGGTATTTCAGTTTAATCACAGCTCAGCACAGATACATTTAAACAGTTTCCTTTCAGACTGATAGTTCACACAGAACACAGGATCAGCTTGGATTTATCATCACAGATTAAATGAATCACTTCCTTTCACTTATCCTGCTCAGGGTCTGTCTTCCTTTCATTGTCTTCATCTTGAAACGTGAAAGTAATCCTGACACAATAACA
>VOQJ01022930.1:0-22336 GCA_015052665.1 Apistogramma diplotaenia | reverse complement strand
CCAAGTTTTAGAGCCCCCAGCAGTCTGCCGTGGTCGGGTTTTAAGCAATAATTGAGGTTTACTGCAAGCCCAGATAACACACTGTGGGCCTGATGGATATGTGCATTTCTTTTAAATTTGTTCTTAATGAGTCTTTAATCACTTTATGGGAAAAGCTGCCTAAAATATATTTGCTCAAAGTTTTCTGGATCCCATTTTTTTACTTCAGTGTGACACACGCCTTCTGACTTTGATGTGACATGTCCACTTTTTTGTTTTTTTAAAAACTGTCATGCATCCTCACTGTTGTTGGAAAACCATGCTTAATAAAGCCATTTATGTGAGGAAACTTGTGGCTGAAAATCTGAAGTGTAACTTCTGTGGGGCGGGGGACTTCTTTCACAGTTGGGCAGTAATTTACATCAGCAAATTGTATATTTTCAGATTTAGTGATTCCTAACTTGAAGTTGTAGCCACTGTGAAATGGATTCATTTGCAGTTTTTATCAGAGTTTAAATGTTTTTCAGGCTTGAAAATTTTATGTGGGAATCTCTTGCGCCTGTGAAATAGGATGATTGGAAAAATAAGCTGAAGTAAATGGCACTCACCCATACTGTATGTTTTGGGGCATGTAGTAGAAAGAATCAGGTCAATTTTGCATGGCTTCATCTACTAAAGGTACCATGTAGTTGCCTGATTCTGAGTCTCAGGTGGGAGCTTTGTTCTGTGTTTACTTTAAGCATTTAAGTCCTTAAAGTGAAGCAGAACCTTAAAAGTAAATGTCTCACAAAAGTGAGTAAATCCCTCACATTTCTGCAGATATTTAAGGATATCTTTTCATGGGACAACACTGACAAAATGACATGTTGACACAATGAAATATAAAAAAGAAAATTACTCAATATACAGCCATTAATCTCTAAAATGGCAACAAAAGTGAATGTATGCATGTTTGCTTCATCTTAAATAAGTGCCACCTGATTGACACTTTTTTTTTTTTCAGAAAATGAATGACTGGACTCCACACTATTATTTGAACATGCTCACTTGAATCAATTTTTCAATAACGCAGACTTGCGAATGTTGGGTCTGTTAGTTTTCTCTAACTCTACTACACCTACTGTTAAATTCGCCATGTAGTAATATAATTTTTATCAAAAGCAGTGATCTTGTTAGTCATGTTGGATTGCATGCCTGTAGTATGGCCAATTTCTTACTGTATATTCATTATTATCTGACCACTAGATGGCACTGTCAACGTTCTACTGACATGGTTTCATTGTACTTCGCCATCCTTTTGAAATGCCTTTTGACTTAATTATCACCTATAGATTCAGTTATTTCCTCTTATTGTCATCTATATAAAATATAGCATCGGCATTAACATTGTCTTGCATCCAAAGACCTTTCATAAGTGAGCTCAGTTGAAAATGTCATAATTTAAGTGTGAGGGGCAGCCTGCCAGCCCACTATCTAAGTGGTATTATTGATTTCATTTAATGACTGCCTATTTTAGTCGTGGCTATTATTAGAAGTGTCCACAGGGGGCTGTACACCGCTCTGTGACCATCTCTAGGTCGAGGTGACTTAAGGAAAAACGTGAACCCTTGACTCCTTCAGAAAGGTGATCTGGGGTCTCTGTTATGCAGTGGAGGAACATTTTGCAGTTTATAGCACTTTAATCTATGGTAAAATATTTCTATGTGGATGGGATTGGTGTCCTACAGAATGACAATGCCTAGGGAATGAGGAGTCACTCATCAGCTGATTATGAAAATGTATGTATAAAAAGCAAATCCCAACCTAATTAACCTTTGGATGAAGAGGGAAGAGGATTTTTTTTTTAAATGTAAACTTTTTTTGCAGTTTCTACAAAGGACATAAGGTCTCACAAAGAAGTTTCAACGAGCTGCTGCCACCTCCTTTGAAACATGAAGATGCTTGTGTTGATTTTGAACTTCCAACCTTGTCACTAAGCAGGCTTAAATGTCACACTGTTGCTCTGTCAGTGATGTCATTGTGTAGTAAGCACGAGGAACTGATAGGAGCATATGCTGGCTATGAACATAACTTGATGAAGAGTCTTCTTTAAAAAAAAGGGGGGTAAACTAAAATGAGCCGCTAATATAAATAGTTCTTCAGATGTTCTCTGGTTTCTTGATGCTACAGATGCACCTGTCTGAGATTTCGTGACTATTTTTAGAAAGTGATTTTATGTCAACATGGACCAAAAATTTAGATTTCTATTAGTACCCTGTAGTCTTCATTGCTCATCAGACATAAATCTGACTATTTTAATTCAATTATATTTTATTTATAGCAGCAAATCACAAAATCCTAACAAACAGACAACCCCCCGCCACCCCCACCACCTCCCCATGAGCAAGAACAGTGGGAGCAAAAACTCCCTTTAAACAGGGAAAACTCTGGCAGAACTAAGCTCAGGGAGTGGCAGCCATCTGCCATGAGCAGTTGGGGGTGAGGGGAGAGAGACAGTGCATCATGGGAAGCGCCCAGCTGCCCAGGCCTATTGCGGTGTAACTAACAGTATTCATAATATGCCCTGTATGATTCATTTTTAATTTAGATTGATAATGAACTTTCTAGGAAGGAAAGTTTTAAGCCTAGTCTTAAAAAGAGCAAAGTGGGATGACATGATACTATGAAGTCTAGGTAGGGGCCCGATTACTCAAGGCCTTAAGCATAAGAAGTGTTGTAAATTAAATTCTGGAGTAATCCAGAGTATGTATCTGTTTAGAACCATGTTCCCAAGGTTTGTAGAGCCAAGTACAATATCTTCAATTTAATCTGAATTGACAAGCAGGGAAATAGGTCAAAGGACATTCCTGCAGTGTCATCTGGCTTCATGGATAGATAAAGCTGGGTATCATCAGTATAGCAATAAAAATGTATGCTATGCCTTCCAATAATAATGCATAAGGGAAGCATGTATAATGTAAATAGAATTGGTCCCAGCACAGAACCCTGTGGTACGCTACAGTTAACCCCTGTGTGAAGAAGTGGAGTCTATTAAAGCACTGCAGCAGAGTGCCTTTAATACCTATGACGTGCTCTAATATTTGTAATAAAGCAGTATGATGCACTGAGGACTAGCAGAACGATCACAGAGATGAGTCCACTGTCAGAGGACATAAGACAATCATTTGCAACCTTCACTAATGCTGTTTCTGTACTGTGAGGCATATTGAAGCATGAAAAACTCTTCAAAGAAACCAATCAGTGATGAATAGTAAAAAACATTTTTTTGCAGGCTAAATAAAGATCTAAGTTAGAGCAGTTAGGTTATCGGCTTTGTGTTGCATGTTTGTGAGTTATACCAGAGAGACAAGCACCTCTGATTGGAGGCTTTCTTTCTTTTGTTTGAGAGCCATGCTATCCAGAGTCACGCACAGTGACGATGGAGATAATCATAATCTCTGTGGGAGTGGAGTTTTTTTTTAGAGTTTAGCTGCTCTGCATTGTGTTGGCACAAAGCACTGAAGAAGATAACTGGAGTTGTAATCCCTTCCATGGCCACAGGAGTGTAAGATCAAGCGTTCTGCAGTCATTCGCTGCAGACCTCCAAACTTTACGTGGCCTTCAGGTTAACTCACGAACAGTGTGTAGAGAGCTTCATGGAATGGGTTTCCATGCGACGTTAATCTTGTTTTAGCTTTTAGTTTTTCTTTTCATCTGTCGAGAATTTTTATCTCACAACTGTTCATGTTGATGTTTTCTGACTAACTCTAATCTGGCTTTCTTGTCCTTGACTGTAACTAGTAGTTTGCATCTGGTTGTAAACCCAAGGGAACATGGCCACGAATGCCAGCATCATGGTTATCACCTCCATTGGTGAAATTATTAATAGTACAAGTATCACAGTATATTGTTCATATATCTGTATTTAAACACCTTCAGATGTTGTTCTTCATCATAATCGTGCTGTTGCTATTTATTAGCAATAAAACATTACTGATTAAAACCCATTCTTTGTTCAGAAATCTGATACCAAATCAATATTTACACAATATTTACAGCTGGAAACAAAATGAAACGAAATAGCTTTGTTCCAGACTCAGTGCTCAGTAAAAGGTGAAGCACTGAAAATCTCCTGGGGCGAGGAAAAGGATAAGAGGAACTGCTCTTTCCCCATTCAAATAGCCTTATTTAAATGCTTCTAAATATGGCATCACGTGTGTTAAGTCAACAAAGGTGTCAAACACATTTTCATTTATTGGCCCAGTTTGATTGCTGATTGGCCAGATCAATAAAACCCTTCAATAATAATCTCTAATAAATAAATCTTCAATCTTCTTTTAGGATGAACAACTACAGGTCATTTGTTGGCTGAATCTTTCTTCACTTCATTTTTAGGGCTTTAAAACTGCTAACAATTCAGAGCTTTGGCTCAGATGAAGCTCAAACATTCTCCCATTCAAATTTGACCAGATAATCAATGCTTCCCATTCCCTCTGCCCACCGTCCCCCATCTTGAAGATTGGGAACCACCACCCGAGTCTGCCAATCCAGTAGCACTACCCCAGATCTCCACACGATGTTGCACGCACATTTCCAGAGCCTTCGGGAGCTCTGGGTGAATCTCAGCCACCCCAGGAGCCCCGCCACCAAAGAGCTGTTTAACTTCCCAGTGATAGGCGAGTCATCCCCAGACTCTGTTTCCTCCACAGAAGGCGTGCCAGTGGGAGGTCTGGAAGTACTCCATCCACCTAGTGACCATATCCTCAGTTGAAGTCAGCAGCAACCCACCCGCACGATACACCATGTGACTTTTTCCTCCTGAGTTACCTGAAGGTTTGCCAGAATCACTTCGAGGCACTTTACAAAGTAAAGAAGAAACCTTGAATGGTTGAGTGTGTTGAAATGTTTCAGTTTGACTGAAAATGAATCAAAATTCAGTTAAAAATTATTTGAAACATGTAACTCCGTGATTTACAAGAGCAAAAAGCCACTGATCACCATATTCTCACTCACATTCATCTGTTGCACAACAGAATTTATGTGAGACCCTTACAAAGTTCTTCACAACGTTCTGCAAGCTTCAAGCATGCCTCTAAAACAGAAACCTTTCCATTGGACTCATTTTAGACATTAAAGTTTTCTCACAGACACGGGACAGAGTTTGGGCTCCGGAGTTGGCCTCTAATCCTCTTTGTATGAAGCTGGTTCATCTGTTATCACTGGCAATCGAATAAGCCACATTCAAGTACTCCCACTTTCCAGTTTTAGCCAAAGTATAATGAGTCTATCATATGAGAGTTTTCCTGTCTTTATCACTCACATAAATTTGTTAATCGGAGTGATGCTACCTACTATCTTCTTGCAAGGCTCTTTAATTTGCAGGTTATATAATCTTCCAACTTGGTTATTAAAAGACATCACCGTACCAGACAGAGATCTGAGAATCTGTAACTCATGAAGAAACATTAGATGTGCACAGTAGAGGACAACGTGTACTAAGGGTCTACCCCACAGTGTGCATTACAACGTTACAAAATATGCTGAGTCACTCATCACGACACGGTGTCGTAACTGGTGACAGTTCTGGAGCAAATGTTTGTAGATAAATACAGATTAAAAACCATGTGCCTGACCCTGTAAATCAGCTGGAAGGGGTCCCATGCAGATCATAGACTGCATTCAAAATTTACAAACCTGTTTTTTAAATAAATATAAAAAAAAAGCCATTTATTAAGAACTGGCCCAGTTGAGCAGGGTATAGAACATTTTACAGGTGAAAAATTAACCTGTATGGAGCACAAACTCTGTAACTGAGGTTTGTGGTGATTTTTTTATTGTTGTGCATGGAGATGCTGATATATTTTTATCCATACAAGCTGTACAAGTCCTTTCCTGTGTTTCCTCAGGTTGTGAGGGACCCTTAACACTCAGCGGGGCAGTTTCCATGTGTCACTGCAACACTCCAGACGCAATCATCTCAACAGTGGAAGGACGGCATTGAAATTTAATACATGGGTTTGCTGCCTCCACATGATAATTTATAGTAAAGGTTACTGGTTTTTTACACTTTTGAGGTGGATTTCATGTTCGTGCATGTCTACCTTTGATTTGATCTAACTTTTTCAACATTTTCAATTCATCATTGTTTCACCATCAGGTCAAAAAGGTCTCCATCCCATCAGTGCAACATCTGCCTTTCGTGCTCGACTGTTACTAATCACAGCTCTTCAGTTTCCACCTGCATAACAAAAATGTGACTTTTATTGATCTGTGTGTTTTCATGCTTGTGTTAAATGTGTTTTGGTTCCACTGGAAAGCACTTTGGGTCAAGTCCCATTGTTTTTAAATGTGCTCTATAAATAAAGCGATTTGATTTGATCAGCTGTACCACTTGAGTAATATTTTCATCCATATTTGATCGTCTATTGTGGCAATTTCTTTTACCTATAACACAACTTTGAGCATTATGAGGTTCGTGTGTATGTTGGCATGCACTTGCACATGCATGCATTATACAGGGATGAAGTCGTCTGTGCTACTTGAGACCGATCTGAGAGTTCTACCAGCTTCTAAAAACAGATCAGCACATATCTGGGACAGAAGTGGGTGGAGGGGGTTCGGTTTTGATTGGTATGTACTGATCTGTTGCCAAAGGAAGAAGCTCATCTTGACTGAGGTCAAATGGTATAGGAGCAATAAATCAAGAATTCCTCGACTCAGTTTAGCAGGCTACTTTCACAGCAGGATACAGTGACAGAGAGTTCAGCACAGTGCAAAATGAGAAAACACATCTAGGCAGACAAAACACAAGTGAACTAAATAGCACGAGTGCAGAAAATACAACACAACCACAAAGATAAACACAGTAAAAAATCGAAATAAAACAGCACAGAAACTGTTACAGAAAGCTGCAAGCAGCAGCAGTAGATGACAACAGAAATGTCATGTGATGAACCCAGCTGAGGTTACCAACAGGGTCACCGGGTGTTCCTCTTTATGTGGAACTGCACTGGTCAGTCGAGGCCGAACAAGTCACCAATGAGTGACGAAACATTTCTCCCACTGAAAACACTACATCCAGATGACCAGAATCAACTTTCTGGGATTTCCTTAGCTGGATGATTGAGCATGCATCAAGATCAGTTTCTGAATGTTACTGTGTCCCTCACTGTCTCACATAAACATATTCTTCGGTCCGCATATAGTTTATTGGGATCTGGCACCCTGGTTATCATAAACTGTGGCTTCTGTGTCTGATAAGTCGAGATAGTGTGGAAGTGCCATAAGCCTGCATTGTTTCTAAGAGCGAGGCTGATGCCTCTGGTTGGAAAAAGTCCAGTCATATAAAAGTCTATGGAAAATGACCCAAGTGCTAACTTCAGTTCAACTGAATTCAATTTTATTCATACAGCAGCAAATCCCCACAAACAGTCATGTCAAGGTGCTTTATTTTGTAATGTAAAGACCCTACAATAACTACAGAGAACTGTTGTGTTTTCTCTGTCAACCTTCTTTAAATTGTAGCCCATTGGGTTATTTACATTTTGAACTTATTTTTCTGTTTATCCTGATCATTTTTCTGAGCTTCATAGTCCACCATAACAGTAGACTCGGCAGAACAAACAGCTCATGTGGGAATTTTTTTTAAAAATACACTTTTTAAAGGAAACATTAAATTTCCTTTGTTGGTTATTAAACATACAATGACCATCAGACAGACACCTGCCTCCAAGATGGTGGTATTGTACCACTCAGTCAGCTTCCACCATGCAACAACTTCTTTGAACATTAGCTACTGAATAGCAACGATTGATATTTTCAGGTTTATCCAAGATTATTTTATTGCAGTTTGAGCCCTCCCCTTTTGTGGTGGCTGCATGCCAAATGCACTGCAAAGGAATGACTTTGTAGCTGAAATGGGGGTGCTTGTATAAGGGGCTTTAATTCCATTAAGACAAGAAGCAGTGATACAAAAAAAAATCCTTTCCTTTTCTGGTTCTTTACCTTTTTCTGGTTTCAGCACTTAACTACATGAAAAATGGACAAAAAATTAAGTCATAGTTTTATTGTTCCCTACCTCTGCCTAACTTAAACAATAAAAAATATAAATATTTAAAATATTCAGAGTAAAGACAGCAAAAGCATTCAAAATATGCAGGTCTACATTTTCTTTTTATTTCATGTTTAGCTGCAGCACGAGAGAACATCTTTGTACAGTACATCAAAATGACCAAACTGTATAACACAGTGGCAACAACACCAGAGATCATAACAGATATAAAATTACATTTACAAACCAGACTGTATAAGACTGTACTGGGGTAATACACAGTATGTTAGCTGTTCAGAGTAAATTCATGATACATGAACTGTACTACTGAATAATCCTGTAAGTAATGTTTACTATTTTAATACTGGAGCTAAAGATATCACATTAATGCTTTTCAGCTTACATCATTCAAATGATGGACCTTATTTGCATTTACTTTGTAACTGTTTGGAAAATTGCGGTTATCTTCCCTCCGTCTGAAATGTTTCCATTCATGGAACACTGCATGTAAACAGTAAACATTCTAATTCCATTTGGAGTGATTACGAGTTCCTAATCAAGTAAAGAATCATGTGATGGCTCCAAAAAAATGTGACTTATACAAATTTTATAACGCGTTCGTTTTATAATTCAGAAGTTGCGCTTTTCTTCTGATATTACATAATCCCTAAGGATTGCTTGTCTTCTTAGCTGCATGCAGTTTTACTTTGCTACCCGGAGTATGAGCATTCAGTCTGTTTTCTTTAGCTCTTAGATCATCTCCAGATTTCACATCACAGATGGTGTAGCTCACGCTTAAAATGGAAGCGTGTCCAGGAATATTTTCTCCACGATCGGTGGGGGAGGAACAAGGTCTTCTAGTTTAAGGTAAAAGATGCGCTGGAGGCCCTGAGTGCACAGAGTCCTGAGCTCAGGCAGCTTCCCGAGAAGTCTGGATAAATAATTGGGCCGCAAAGAGTCAGAACCACATCCAGAGACGTGATCTTTAAGGCAGGCGATGAGCTGGTTCTGCAGGTCTTCCACACGTTTTGGCTCCTTAAGGCCATGTCGGTCTGAGGGGGAAAATAAGAGACATAAAGCTGTCAATCACCTGATTTTAGCAAAACAAATGAGTTAGCTGTGTAGATTCTGCAGCATGGTCCCTTGGTTTTGAATGTAAACCTTCATTGTGCTTATTTTTAGGTCAGCTGTGATATATGATATGCTCCCTGTCATAGTTCGTCATACACCTGTCGTGTCAGTCCTGTATTGTGTAACATGAAGAGGATTCCTTGTATGCATTACTGTCAGCTGAGGAAGCTGACCTCACTATGGAGGTTTATATTTCTTACCAGTGATTATGACGAGTGCTGTGAGACAGGAGAAGGAGGAAACATCTAGCTTCATGCGATGGAGATTTTGAGAAAACTCCAAGATGGAGTCGATCCAGTCGCCAAAGCCACGTATGCACTGTGTTTTATGAAGTACAGTCCCATCGCAGAAGACAAGCTTCTCCATTCTGGGATCAGACCTATAGAAGAAAAATGCGCATTGTTAGTTTTAGAAAATATTTTAAGATTGTTAAAAGTAACAGTACGTTTTAAAGGAGTTTGCAATCACCGAAATGCAAGGCGCAGGATGAAGAGTTCAACGAATGCTGATTCGAGCAGGAGTTCCTGATCCTCGGGGCAGAACTCAGAAAAACCTTGGATGCTCTTTGCCCATGTCTTGATAACCTCCATGGAGGCTGTAAGCAAGTCATAAAATTGTCTGATGTCACTCGCATCCTCTTTCTGGTTCAGGCTGACATCCATCTCAACATACTGAAATTAAACACAGTACAGACATTAAGATAAATACCTCACTTTATTATTTTTTTAAGAAAAGATTATTTCCAAAGAACTGGGAAATAGTGGGAATTTTCATTTTCTTACCTTGGAATAATCCAGTGTCCCAACACTGGGGTTTGAATCAATATGGGCCCTCACAAGTGAGGCGATCATGCTCACTGGAGACACGGTGGCTGTTACATCATGAACAATTTTAGGCTTGGAGGGCAAGCGGCCTCTTCTTCCTTTCAGGCTATCAGTTCTGACTACTGTAAAAAAAAAAACAGTGGCATCAGCTGTTACTTTACGTACAATGTTAGCGGCCTTTTCCACCATGGATCGTCTATGATTGCACTGAGCTCACCTTCTCTGACCATGCCTACAGCTAGACACTTCTGAAAACGGCAGAACTGGCATCGATTCCTCCTCCTCTTATCCACAGGACAGTCCTTATTGGAAAGGCAAACATACTTGGAATTCTTCTGCACAGTACGCTGTAAAACAGAAAGAAGAAATACTCCTAACTCAAATGGCACAGAGCATTAATTTAGATGACAGCTGTTTACAAAGAGATGATTTGGCAGAATAGAGAGATCAGATGTTATTACCTTGAAAAACCCTTTGCATCCTTCGCATGTGCGAACTCCATAGTGATGACAGGAGGCGTTATCCCCACATACAGCGCAGCAGCCCTCATTTCCACCTGGACTTTTCATCTTGGGTGATAAGCTTCCAGCATCCATCTGATCAGCACCATCGAGGCTGCATGCTTGCTCCATCTCCAAGGTGGGGAATCTCAGCGTAGATGGGTGAGGATGGGCCAAGGTGAAAGCATCATGATCTCGTAAGTGCGGCTGACCCAAATGAGACATTTCCTCCACAGATCTTGCACCAAATGTAAAGAAAGTTGGTGCATGTGGTGCTGATGTCTCCTCAGCTGCCCAGTATCCTGGACTGGGCGAATATGGCCCGAAGGCTGAATCCCAGGTTGAGGCATGCTGACTTTGAAACCCAGGGGTCGAAGGAGCAGAGGCTGATGCAGGGCTGCCAAAATAATCTGACCCAGGGGGGGACACAGATTCGTCAGGGTAAGGCAGCATGAACGGTCCAGGGTAGCAGCCATAAACTTGGAGTTCATCGAGCTTGAAAGGAGTGTCCTGTGCTGAAGATGGCGTGACATGGGCAGAAGTCGTGGTAAACTGGCACGAATATGCATCAATGTCGCCTGCAGGGGAGCCCATCAGGGAGCTGATGCCTGGCAGGGATGGTGCGGAGAGGTGCTGGTCTAGCGGGTTACTCATTTCCACAGCCAGCCTTGAGATAAAGTCTGTATTCTGAAACTCTGAGCTGCCAAGGTTGTTTTCACTGGGCTGAGATCCATGCTGGGGGTATATGCAAGTCATGGCTGCAAGTCTGAAAAACACATAAAATAAGAATATTAGAGGAGCCACAAAGTCTTCCTTTGAGATCATTAACTTCATCCAGCCTTCAAGCCTTTGCAAGTTAGCTGGCCATAAAACAGGTGGAAAACACTATTTCTCCAGAGAGCCACAATGACTTAGACAAAGTAAGTGAAGGACCACACACTAGACAACTGCATGCAAAGATGGCTACAGGTTGCAGCTAAATTAAACATGCACCATTGCAAAGGTGAATTAAACTGTGTCACTGTGTCAAAAGCAATCCAAACTATTTATAATGCAACTCGCCTCGAATGGTGAAATTGCCACTAAATTGGTGTATTTTATTTGAAATTATAATGTAATTATATTTACGTAGAAATAAATTGGCTTATTTTTTCCCTCAGCATCAACATAATGACTATTTAACAAAGATAATAATACATATAATGTAATAAAGAAATAGATAATTGATAGTAATAAAAATAAAAAATATGTTTAAAAAAACACTTGAACTTGCAGCATATTTATTTCTTTGTTTCCTGTATGAACCTGACTTGCAATGCCTTATTTTAGTGTACCTACCTTTAAGTATTTAGTACAGTTACATTGTAATTTCAAGTAAAACATTGAAATTCTATTTCATTACAGGAGAATTATGTCCTTAGTCACAGGCCATAATATTTATTTCCCTTTTAAGAGTGTTGGCTGCATTTTGCTTATGTCTGCTGTACGTTTCTGCAATGATTGGCTCTGGCCTGTATTTCTCCACTTTTTAAGCACCAGTTTGATAACACACTGATTAACACACCGTATGCTTCTTTAAAGCACAGCACCAGCAGATACACAGAAAGTCTTAAAACAAGATTAGACCATAATGCAGGACCTTCTTGAAACCTTGTGCAAATCCATATCCTCTAAAGTTACCCGCCAGACAGAGAACTTCGAAGGATTTAAAGAGCCCGGCTTGAAGAGAATTAAGCATCCTTAGTTACTGGAGAAGGTTATCTGATTTATTTGTATATTAGTCGTAGGCTATATATAGTCACGCCTGCAAAGTTCATTGAGGTTGACTTTCAGGGATGGGCGTAATGCCCACATGAATCACATGTTATATACTACGATACTGTGGAGACGACTGATGAGGCAATACTGACATACTTATTCCAAGGGAAGCCTGTATTAGTGCAGATGTAAATAAAGTAAAAAATACACTAAACTGTAGTTGTGCAACGATCATTTGAAACATTATTTCTTATAAAAAAGATGTAAAGTGTCTGCGTTCATCCTGGTTTAAAGTTATTTTGCTGTCAGTTTAAGCGTCAGCAGCTTGTTGCTGCAGCCATTAGATCTGAATACTAAAAAACAAAGAAACACTTCCGCGTTCAAGTCTATTGTATGATTGTATGAAGATAATTATTCATCATTCTCACCTGCTTGGTCCGTCTACAAGTGTTTTGAGCGGTCCGTATTCCATAAACGACCATGTGTCATCTTCTGTGTCTCTCAGCTGAGAATCAGTCGCTGAGCTCTGGTCCCGGTAACACTTTTATGCGATTGGCTTTACTCTACCCATGACGCCAGAAGGTTTCCATCAAGGGCGGGGAGATTTCCAGGCTGCGGCCAATCACAGCGCCGTTCGAGAGAATAGTCTCTGATGACGCACTACGGGATTCCGTTGACGCGCGTACAACGAAGAACCGCAGTATTGTCTCCCCGCACACATACACACTCACACTCACGCACACACACACACACACACACACACACACACACACACACACACATGACAAAATTAAACTACAAATACAAATAAAAGTCATTCTGTTCAGGCAAATTCTGAAAATCGACCTATCACAAGGATGTCTTTGTTATAGTCTGGTATGTTTTACAGATTATTGGTGGAAAAACTGTGATTTTATCATTTACAAACAGGAAGTCACAGATGTTTTTCTATTCCTGTGTGTGAGAGATAGAAAAAGCTATTTTTAAGCCTTCTGTCTTTTGGTAAGAATGAAAAAAAAAATTACTGCTGAGAACTACATTTTATCTGGTGTGTATAGGGCGATCAGGTGTTCCACACTTTGTGTGGTACTGCACGTCCTCCCATCCACAGAGATTACTGCAAAGGACAAAGCAGACATATACGTGAGGCCCTGGAGCCATCGGTGACTGGCCACATTTTTCACTGTGGTTTGGATTCAAGTTTGTCTTTGAATCCTTAATATGTGTATGTTGTGCTGCACCTGGCATGTAGAGAAGAAAGCTGCCTTGTGCTACTGTTCGACTAAACTCTGTGTGCTTAGGAAGGACACATGCAGTGCATACTGTTTGCGTGAGCAGGTAAGCGAGCCATCATAATCCAATCATGCTCCTGTCTCACATGAGATACTTCCCCACATTTTTAGCCACTCATCCCATAGGAAACATGCAGATCTCCAAAAATGATTAACAGGCAGAACAACAGCTGAAATAACAGTTAACAGGTTAAACATTTACTGCAACAGGAAAAGGTGAATGAATGAAAGCACAGAGACAAAATGTGGCTTCCATTTATGCATAGAAGTAGCAAGAAATGTAATTTTAAAAAAAACTCCACGCTTTTTCTTCATATTCTAAATACGAAACCTGTAATCTGCACAGTTCATGTTTATTCATTGAGTTAGATATATCAACTTTTCAGACGACCTCTCAATATTAGTAATGTTTCCCACATTGTGTCGCACAGACATACTCTGCCCCACATTTCATTTGCTAACATCTGTTCACCCAATACTTGAGTGTAGTAATCAAGTAAAGTTGAAATAAATACTTGAGTGAGAGTGAAAACTCGGTCCTGCCAGGTTTACTACGTGTTTGTATTAATTTCATTGAAAGCCCATGCCTTTGACACATGAGCCTTCATGTGTGTGCTGATTTGAGGCCCAGTTGTAACGATGGTCACTGTGTCAGAGCCCAGTTTAGAGATAACTGTTGTTTCAGTTTTGTGCTTCTGTGTCACATATAGCTAAATTAGATTATATCCAATTACCACAAATCCAATGATGCAGAGTAAAGCAGAGAACAACTGTATACATTGAGACCGAGTGGTACTGTGGGTTGTACGTGATAATTGTTGCCTTATAGTCTTTACTCATATGAGGTTGCCCTGTCCACCTACACGAGTGCATTTAAGGGCACATGTATGAGGTGTTGATGAACCGCAGAAGTGTGCAGTCCTCTTGTCTTTCTCTCTTTCTCACTCCTCCACTCAGAAACTTCAACTATTACCATTCAGAAACCCGTGTGTGTTTGCACACTCATTGTCTTCTGAGGTTTTCTGCGAGACCCCTTTGCGTCACATCTCTTCCCACCTTGACTCGTGTTTTCTCACAGCGTTTTTCAACCTCCAGTCTTTCACTAATGATGTTCTCACTGCCCCCGAATGTCAGTCATACTTCTGTCGCCACATAGGAGGAAGAGCTTTTCACAAGCTGACAACAGAGGAAGCAGGCCACGCGCAGACACACACGCGCGCGCGCATGCATGCATGCATACATACACACACCCAAACACGCACACGTCAAGCTAAAATTGTGAGTACGCTGATGGTTAATGATTGAGCTGCATGCTGAGCTGCGATCCTCGGTCTTGTTGTGTTTCTCAAGGCCATTCTCGCCGATGGCGACATGGTTACACAGTTGCTGTTGGCTTCGAGACAAAATTCTTAGACGGTACACATTTTTGGCTCCTGGGCCACACTGGTGGCACCCTCGGCTGCTGGAAACGAATCGCGCTCTTGTTGCGCTTTTGTTTTCCTGTTAATCTGTGGT
The DNA here is from genome assembly GCA_015052665.1 of Apistogramma diplotaenia. Taxonomy (NCBI): domain Eukaryota; kingdom Metazoa; phylum Chordata; class Actinopteri; order Cichliformes; family Cichlidae; genus Apistogramma; species Apistogramma diplotaenia. The sequence goes on along the minus strand of VOQJ01022930.1, from coordinate 7,308 downwards.
GTCGTGTCAGCGCTGTCTGGGGCCTCCCTGCAGCATGAAACGAATTTCACTTGTTATCATATCTGTGTTATCAGACTCAACGTCACTGCTTTGTGACATTGTCGCTTTGTGCCTATTTCTGGGCACATATTCACAGATTCAGGGGAGGTTCTCAGTAAAATCAAAGCTGCTAGTTGGGTACGCTGTATTCTGTTTCCACTGGGGCAAAAGCTGATAATGTGCAACTGTTCTCTCGCGCACAGATGCACCCACCACCTGTTGGGCTTCCAGGGGGCTGTTTTTGGTGTTGAGAAGATGTCTGGCATTGTGGAGAAAATCCTCCGGTTCTTCTGTACGAGCTCGTCGCAAACTGAACACACGTTTGTGTTCTTTTATCTGTTTACAATCTGGTATAAAATATCGAAACTTCACGGAGCGTTGAGGGAAATCCGGGAGGGACTTCAGCATTGTAATGAAGCTGATAAAAGATAAGAGATGGCTTTGCACACAAATTACTCCTATCAGGAAGATGGACCGAAGCTGCATCTGTTAGGTTATAGCCGGAAAAAAAGTGCTAAAGCTGTTGAAGTCAGATCCCAGGTAGTTTGCATATAGATGTAAATGAAGCAGATATGATATCAGCAGCCATCTTTTTCCTATCATTAGGGAATTCCACTTCCTAGGTACCATTATTAATTATGAGCTCGACATTTAATGCTCTACATCCTCTGACTCTCACCTGTAGACCAAGCTCAAACCTTTATTAACTAGATAAGATAAAGTTTTAATATCTAATACAGGTCTCCACATTTCCAAAGTAAGTATAATATTAACACTGACTGTAATAACATAACCCTTGGTGGTAATAATATCACTAAATGCAATCTGTGACTTGATTGTCTGTGTACTAACCTGAGAGAGAGATTTCTTTACAATGGCAATGAAACATGCACCTCTGCTATCATATTAAGAAACACTTGGCTCTTTACTCCATGTATGTGCAGTCTGTTTTAGGCCTTGCAGATAAATTTGTGTTTGACACAGCTCATATTCTGCGCTCAGAATATCTTCTTCTACCCGTGGCTGGAGACTACTACTACTACTACTACACGGTATCCAGCTTCAAACTCGCCTCTGTGTCGGCTGCCTTTTTGATTCTAAGCATCATACTGATGAGTCTTTTCTACGGGGTCACCGAGGCCACCACTGTTTGCTTGCCACACAGTTTGATTGCACGTGTGAATCCATATGAGCATGAATCTGTTTGAGTTTTCGCTTTACCCTTGTTTGTTTTCAACTCAAGAGCTCTGCAATAGCTACATCATATTTTGGTCTGTTTTGAAGCAGTGTTTGTGCTATATTACCCGCTTTATTTTCATAATGATACTTCCTCAAACTCTAACAGAAACAGTTATGGTGTTCGTATAGCCTCGAGGCTATGTGAATGAAGGCATCATAACCCAGAGTATCAGGTAAATTACACATGAAGCTGCTCGCAGTACGGTTCTAGGCTGCCACAAATGTATTTTTTTTTCACACATGATATTGTGACCCCACAGTTCAGTAGTCATATCAAGGACCACACATTTCATTAGATTTTTCTTGGGAATGGCACTCGCAGGTTTACCTAATTCTGTAAATCTGTAGGTCCCATGCAGAGCTGACTTTTGCATCACAAGCTATACAGATGTCATATCTTCCTGGTGTGCTGGATATGGGGCAAAACATTTATCTGCTGTCACCTCTGGCCCTGGGTTGAACTTCAGTGTAAGAAGTTGCAGACATCTCTTCCAGACATCCCTGATGGAAACAAGCTTGTGAGATTTTGCTCGAGAATCTCTGTTGTCAATCTAAAGACTCTTGATATCATTGGAAAGGTCTGACGTGTTGACGTGTCTCAGAGATGATCACTAGCCTCATTGCTGGATCTGTACACTCCAGTAAGAAGAAGCGCACCAAGCATCCAGGCACTCATGCTGCAGTGGACTTTCTTTCCTTCGGGGTTTCTCATAGTAATGATGACTAAACTGGTCACAGCAAACCTTTCCCAGGGGCCACTTTGATGACATCCGAAGCATCTGCCCTGCCATGTAAGCAGGGAGGTTGTACTCCAGGAGATGTTGCCACTTTTGGATTTGTAGGTTTCAACAGGAGCAGCTTCAGCGCTTGAGTCTTCCTGATCAGACTCATCAGATGTCTTCGTGTCCTCTGGTTGATACTGTACACTGTCCTCCTCCTCATTGTTACTATGATGCTCTGCGTCCTCTGCCTCATCTTCAGCAAAGACATGATCCAGAGCTTGGTTTATTATAAAGGTTCTTCTCACTTTGGTATGCTGCAATCTGGAGATGTGCAGCATGCCTAAACTGAGTTGGTCTGTATACAGTATGTCTGCACACGTCCACCTGGATGTCTTTAGCCTCTCTGCTTCCAAAGACTGATGTTAATAAAAACAGTAGGAATAAAGGCGGATGTTTGTTTATTTCGTAATCTTATATTATAACTGGACCGAAACCGACCCTAACACCTCAAGGGTCCCAGTTTTCATCAGTTTTTTGGGTTTTTTTTAGAGAAATAGATTATTTTTAATTTTGTTTAAATAATGGTTCCCGACAAAGTCAAAAAGGCTCGACTGATCAATTTTAATGGTACTTTTACACATTTAAAACCTAAAAAACCTAGAGGAAGGTAAAATAAAAAAAGCGTTTCATTGTCTTGTTTTATTGTTTCATTTTTAAAACAGTTGTGCGAAAAGCAGAAGAGTTTTGATTCATGTAGGATATCCGTTATGCCCCATTCAACACCACAATGTGGAATAAGAATGGACGTATTTGGAGAAGCGGCTGGTCGCACCCATGACGAAAACACGACCAGGCCTGGTTGCAGCTCTTCCCTTTTCTTTTTTGCACTAAACACGTGAGACAGTTTTTATCACCCCCGCGTTCCTCCACGAGGCTTAAATCGCCACTGTCCTTATCAAGTTCCACTTTCCAGTCTCAAATGAAAAATGATCAGACACCACACATAAAGTACATCTGATATTTTAAATTCAGATCACATAAATTATCACTTCATACCCTTCATTTTCGTATCTTCAAAGCTGTCGTTTCTGTTTCTGAGATCTTGTTTTCTTATTGTTGTGTTAAATAACGTAGTCACTGTGTTTTAAATGGGTGTGATCAGCCTCGTGGATGTGTACCGACTTTGTTTATTAGACACTTCAAGTGACATCTTATCTCTTGTGTCTGCGGCAAATACAGAGTTCTCAATTTTTGCTTGTGTATGCAGAAATGAGAGGACACAAAACCTGCTGTTCATGCGCCATCTGGTGGCAGAATGTGGGACAGATGCCACTGTTAAGAAACCCCTCTGAATAAATGCAAGAAAACTACAGGGGGAGCAGTTGGTATACCGTAGTTAAATTAAAATTGCATGTTGTAGCAGAAAGTTAATTTCTCTTGAGCTTCGGGGGTGAAAAGGTAAAAAAATGTACTTAAAGTATCAGGAGTAAACGTGTTAATTTAGCTGAAAACTGATTTAAAGGTATATATCATAGATATGCATGTTATAATATTTTCTGACATTTTCTGTCATTTTTTACAAATACTAAAGACCTGGGTGACCTCACCTCTAAATTCAGATAAAACTGAAGTTTTTGTACTCGGCTCCACAAACCTTAGAAACACAGCGTATATCCAGATTCTCACTCTGGATGCATTACCTCGGCCTCCTGCAACACTGTGAGTTTATGTCCTTCAATGCACATTTTAAACAAATAAGTAGGACTGTTTCCAGATTCTGGACTGGATTTGGAGGCTCATTGAATGTAATAGAAAAACAAAGAAAAAAACCCTTTATTTTATCAGGTAAAATGTTTGCGAACCAGTCCAAATAAGTCCACGTCACATTTACATCCATTTCCATCAGACGCTGGGTACACTCTGGTCATAAATGAATAAACATTACACCAGCAGCAGCAGCCTGAACTGCTGATACAGGATTCAGGGATCCTTTCATGTTGCTTTACAAGCAAATTTCAGCAAAAAAGAACAGGAACTCGGAAGTTAGAGGTTTGCCACAAGTAACTCGCACACTCTCAGAGGTGGTACATTTTCAATAACAGGTGAAAAGAAAAAAACTGTGGTTCTAACAACCCTATTTAAATGAAGCCTTGTGAGAAGGTCAGAGTAAAAATGTCATTTTGGTAGCTCAGGAACGAGCTTGTTTACATACATACTAAAGCTTATTTTGAATATAACCGATTAAAAGGAAAAAAAAAGAGCACACTAAATAGAAATCACAGATACAGGAGTAAGAGTTTATGTTATTTAATAACATTTTTTTTTTGTTTTCAATAAAAAAAAATCTTAATCTGAGATTATAAAAAGTGACTGTAGCTGTCAAAAACAATTGAGATCAGCCATAAATTATTAATCACACATAAAGCAGCCAATTGTCTGTATTAATGCACAGCGTTAGACTCCACATTTTAGCAGCAACCTGATGTACTTTGTGCTGGTTTTCAGGTCATTATTGAATTTCAGCTGAAGCACTGTGAGCGTGTCTCCTGTGGCAATCATTCACACTTCATTAGGCACACCTCAGCTGCTTCTTCAAGTGCATCAGTCAGTCACACGCGAGCTATTCAAACCATTTATGCATGTAGTCATGATCAAGATGAGCTGCTGAAGCTCAAACTGAGCATCAGAACGGTGGTAGAAAAGGTGATTTACGTGATTTTGATGTGGTACGGTCGTTGGTGTCAGGCAGGCTGGTTCACACAGAATGGTCCAAAAGAAGAGAAAATAATACGTTTCAGAGGAGAATGGCCAGACTGTATTGAGCTGATATGTAACTCGAATAACTGCTCATTACAACCCAGGTATGTATGAGACTGTCTCTGAACACACAACAAATCAGCAGATGAGCTACAGCAGCAGAAGACCACACTGGATGCCACTAATGTTATGCACACTGTAGAAGACTGGAAATGTCTCTCCTCCAGTTCCTGCTGTGCTGGCTCATCCATTCTCTCTTTCTCTCTGCTCTTTAGTCTCTCCTCTCTTTCTGTCTGTGTGTGTTTGGGTTAACCACAGCTTGTGTTCCAGCTGAGGGTACGACCTCTGCTCCAACCCTGCAGTCCTGCACACCTGGGATTATTGAGCTCACATGTTTGTTCTCCTCTGTGCAGGAATCCAGCACGTCTTTGTTTTCATGCACCTGGTTTTGTTGCCAAGAGCACTGTTACATTAACACTCATTGTGTATATCATCATCAACATCTGTATTTTTCCTGTCAAAATTCTTTGCTTTTGTCCCACAAAAAAAAGGAACTAAAGATTTTAAAGTAAAACTCAATACTGTTGAATAGCTGTCCTGTCAAACATAACCACTGGAGGGCAGCATCCTGACACAACTGAGCAGCCCCTCTGCTCTACACTGCAGCTCAGGACTTCTACAGCAGCATATTGTCCTCTTGTTTTTGAATGCCTGACATGAGGTGGAGTCATGCAATATTAACTTTCAGTTAGTAGGTTAGTTTATTTATGCATTGTACAATGATGATCCATCTTCTACATGAAGAATCTGAGGCAGAGAGAAAAGATCCAAAAGATACAAATTACTGGAGAAGTCTTAGTCATTTATTTATCCTCAGGAAGTCTTAAGCTGTTTAAAATCATGTACTCAACATACTTGGCTGCAATTCATCCTCTTGTGATGACTAAGCACTAAGGAAAAGCTTACATAAAAGTAATGTTTTATGCAAAGTTCAGCTGTTTCTTCTACTATTTTCTGATATGTTGACGGTATTAATACACAAAAGCATCGTGCAAGAATTTAATTAGTAGGACTGCATTAAAAGTGTTCTTGTAATCAAAAAGAAAGAAATGCTATCACTGAAAACTGAAATTGGATTTTGTCAATAAGGAACATTTTTACAAAACACTATAAATAAACAGCAACCAGCACATTATTTGCCAACAATAGATTAAATAAACCTTAAGTCAGCTGCTGGCTTGGTTTGTGATTTATTTCAATGGAAAAAGACGTGAAGATGGAGACCACATTGTGCAAGATCCAAGCAGATTTAATAGGATTCTGTTTCAGCATGATGGTACTTTTTCCGTAGCTGAGAATCAAAGGAAAGATCTTAGTAAATGAAGATGATTTACAGATGTAATGCTACAGTTGTGGATTTCTAAATCTGTCTGCAATGCCATGTGGCTGCAAGTGTTGCACAATAGTTTTCGGTCCAGATTTCATTAAGTGAAAGTGACGTAAGGCCTGGCTGCGCTGCCATCAGAGACGTTTCATCACTGCGCAGCCTGAATAATGAGCTCTGTCTTCAAGCTTGTCTCTGTCACCCGAAGAGGACAGCATCTTTTCTGTCATTCATTTGTAGGTCACAAGAATGTCCCCTCCTTTGAGCCTTCCCACTCTCACATTCCTCCAGCTGCCCACGTACACTCGGCCACACACACTGGACTGGTCCACTGTGGTGCGACTGATTCTCAGGGATACCTCTGCTGCTGTCACTGGGGCGCAGCTAGGGCCATCAAAACCGAGAAAAACAGCCTTGAATTAAAAAATATATGTGTAAGTATGATGAGCAGTGCAGTAAGAACACAGTGGTGGAAAAAAATTATGGCTATAAAAGCTATAAAAGATGGCTAAAGCCACCGTTTGGTCACCAAGCGGCTGGTGAGGTCCAGTTGGGAAGCATCAAGATGAGATGAGCATCTTTGCTGTAACTTTTTTGATGTTTTGAAGCTAGTTATGATGAGCAAGATGGCAGAAGTGACTGAAACCAGGAAAGTGTTTTCTGAGGTCTCAGAGATTTTAACAACTGGAGCAGTGTGACACCCCACCCCCGCCGAACCCCCTGCTGAGCCTTAGAAAGAAAGCATGTTTAGGTATCATGACTCACATGACTTTAATAATCACCAAACCATTCAGTGGCCTCTCGTGGCCTGCATATGGATAACGTTATGCTAGATAAAGTTATCCTGAGAGAAACCAGTCTAATTAAGATAAATATGTTAATTTGCATCAGCTGGGATAGGCTCCAGCACCCCCGCCCTCCCTCCTCCCCCCGCAACCCTGAACAGGATAAGCGGATGGATGGATGTTAATTTGCGGCAGCACAGTGGCATGTTGGTTAGCACTGCTGCCTCACAGAGAATAACATCTAGAAGGCCTGGGTTGGCCCGGGCCTCTCGCTCTGTGTGGGGTTTCCTCCAAAGACAGGGGTCAGGTTAAATTGCCCATAGGTGTGAATGGCTGTCTGTCTCTCCGTGTTCGCCCTGAGACAGGCTGGTGACCTGTGCAG